>PVJS01015377.1:12507-39091 GCA_004027185.1 Glis glis
AAAAAAAAAAAAAAAAAAAAAAAAAAAGAAGTAACATAGATGCAAAGCACAATTTAGCTTGTAAGTTCCTCACCATTCGAGCTTCATTTGAGGGTCAAATGAAAAATTCCTGTGGAGTGTAAAAAACAATTGGGAAAATTTTCAGGTGAAGCCATATAATTCTGAATTCTCAGAAATTACTAGACAGATTTGCTAGTTCTTTCCCTACAACTAGGATTAAGTTCTGTCTGAATATCCCCTCTATGAACTAAATTTAATTCCAAAGCAAATTTTTTTGTGTGTGGGGGGGGCACTGGGGATTGAACCCAGAGGCATTCTACCTCCTAGCTACACCTCCAGTCCTATTTTTATTTTGAAACAGGGTCTCACTAAGTTGCGGAGGGCCTCACTAAATTGCTGAGGCTGGCAATGAACCTGTGATCCTCCTGTCTCAGCCTCCCAAGTACTGGGATTACAAGCATGTGCCACCATGCCCGGCTCCAAAGCAAATTTTAATAATCACTTGGAAAAAAAAACTTTTATACTTTCATTACTCAACTTGTTTTCTCATCTCCACTTGTCTAGCTCCTGGGATCAAGAAGTCAGGAGGAAATGAAAAGTGTTATCAGACTTGCAGAAGACCAGCCTCTCCCTAAAGCTGTCCTGGAGATGAAGCCAAATAAGGTGGAGTCGGGCAGGGCCAAGGCTTCAGGTTCAGGCTTGCAGACTAGCTTGGGGGATTAGAAGCCCTAAACTAGTTAGTGGAGTTGTTCCTCTCTCTTGGCTTCCTGTTAGGTGATAGGTGAGTTTTTATGTTTTTATTTCAGTGATTTCCCCGTAAACATGCTTTTGAAACAGTAGTTTGCAGGATTAGTTAACAACCCTGTTGTCGTCTCTGTTTAAAGCCAATGAGCAGTGGCTTAATCTCAGATGTGCTGAGAAGGCTTTGGGCCCTCTCTGCCTAGCCCAAGCCCAGCTGGTTGGGGGGTAAGTGGGTGGATCCCCCTTAGAGGTCTTCCAGGTAGGGACGTTCTAAGACAATGAGTCTTGTCCGCTCCAAATCCCTTTTATTTTTCATTTTTCTTTCTTTCTGTGATTATATGGGGGCAGAATGCAGATCTGGGATTCAGCCTGACTGCTCCTAATTTGTTCACTGACCTGGGATTACACCTTTTATTCTCTGAGGCTCAGTTATAAAATGAGAGTTTGACTAAATGCGGGAAGTTTCCTTCTGGCTCTAGGGGGGTCCTGGTGATCAGAGCTATAAATCTCAAATCTTGTGTTTAAAGGCAGAGCATGAAATTTATAATCTACTGAGCTCCCCTCACCACTTCTCTGGGTCTTCATCTTTGTCTGGTAGCCAGTTTCTTTGTCATTGCAAATTAATTTCTAAGTGAAATTGCAAAATAATGATGGAGCTGGCAAAGCCTTTGATAGGATCTCACCAGGTGGGGAGTAACTAAAATCTGGAGGAAAAATCAACAAGAATAGTGACAAGCTAAGCATTTCAAAGGAGAATGGTTCATTAGCAAAGGACGACCTCGCCTTTCTAGCTACATCCTTTGACTCTCTGTGAACCCACAACCCCTTGGATGCTAAGCAACGCCTTACTGCGGAGCCACTTCTCCAGCCCTTGGGAGGAGTTTGC
Source organism: Glis glis (assembly GCA_004027185.1). NCBI lineage: Eukaryota > Metazoa > Chordata > Mammalia > Rodentia > Gliridae > Glis > Glis glis. The sequence continues at coordinate 14,135 of PVJS01015377.1, forward strand.
TTGTGAGGAGGTTGATCTTCTACCCCGGGCCGGCTCCTGGTGGTTGAATTCACCTGCAATGCTGCGACTGCTACTGGTTCCCCCTCTCCCTTCTTTCCTTTCTCTTTCGGCTGCGGTTGTTATGCCTGCACATCATGGCCTGTGTTTAGTTGTTTAGTGTTTTTCCATTTCCTGTCATTTCCCTTATCCTTGGGCAACCTCTTTAGAATTTTTTTTTAAGCCGGGTGTGGTGGTGCATGCCTGTAATCCCAGTAGCTGGGAGGCTGAGACAGGAGGATTGCAGATTCACAGCCAGCCTCAGCTACTTAGTGAGGCCTCACAACTTAGTGAGATCCTGTTTCAAAATAAAGGATAAAATAGGGCTAGGGGTGTAGTTCAGAGGTAGAATGCCCCTGGTTCCATCCCCAGTTCTGAAAAAAATGTTTTTTTTCGTGTGTGTGTGATTCTTTTCTTACTGTGTGAAATCATGAAACATTTTCAACAGTTGCACTTATTCTGTTCAATGGAGGTGGGAGATCCTATTTTCTACAAAGTTCAACTATAGCATTATTTGGTGACACATGGCTTTGACACTTCATATCATGGACATATGACAATTATACATATATAAAACTGTTTTATATGCTCACTTCTGACTAGTACCACAGATCATGGCTATAATCCTAGTAAAAAGTCAACGTATTCGTCTTACCTCAAATTGTTTTTAGTGTTGGACATCCTGGAGTTAGGAGAGGGGGCTTCCAGGATAGATGGGCACCCAGGGCTTTGTCAGGACATGAAATCCAAGCTGTAGGGGAGGGGATGGAAAGAAACTTGGAAAATAACAGGGTTTGGTAGGTGTGATTGATCTAACAAATAGTAGGTTTGATTGAATCTTTCCAAGTCTCCAGGGAATTTTTTTCTTCCATTACCGGGAATGAAACCCAGGGCCTCAAGCATGCTAGCGAGTCACTCCACCACTGAGCTCCATCCTCTGCCCTGGGGGCAAGTCTTAATTTATGCCCAGCTTGCATCAGTACTGGTTTGGGAACCAGTTCGGGTTTTAGGCCAGTGAGGAGAATAGGGAGCATGAGGAGGGACAGGAGGAAAACATCAGGGCCGAGTAGATGGGGAATAGTGGATAAGGACCAAAATCTTATTGGTTACCTTCCCTAGCATGTGCAGGAGAACTGAATTTATGAATTTATGCCAGAAATTTTTTTCTTTCATCTTTTCTTCCTATTGAGATATGCTTTCTTTTTTAAATATGCTTTTATTGGTGCATTATAGCCTCACATTATAATGTAAATCATGTTGACAGTGATATGTTTTCTCTTTTCTGGGATCAGTGACGAGGGAAGGCATCTTGCATGGTAGTATTGAAATTAACATATTTAGTACAGTTAGGTGGAATATAAGGTCCTTTCCAACGCTACCGTTCTGTCATTAAGTGCCATAGGTAAGGAGTGTAGCTTTAAAAAGTTTTAAAGTAATTATAACTAGTAATATTGTCACGTTTAAGAACACTTAGAGAATAGGAAAGAAAAAAAAAGCCAGGCTTGGTGGTGTATGCCTATAATCCTAGATATTTGGGAGGCTGAGGCAGGAGAATTGCAAGTTCAAGGGTAGCCTGGGCAATTTGGTGAGACTCTGTCTCAAAATAAAAAATAAAAAGGGCTGGGGATGTAGCTCAGTGCCAGAGCATCCCTGGGTTCAATCCCCAGTACTCCCTCTCCCACACACACAAAAGAAAGAAAGAGAAAAAAAAGAAAGAAAAGAAAAAAATTGTCTAATAATCCTACCTTCCTAAATCACAATCAATATTATATTATGCTGTTATTTTTTATCTGTATGCTTTTTGCTTTATTATAAATCTTTGAAACATGTTATTTTGCTTACTGTTATAGCAAAATCGTGTTTGCATGTTGTGATGTGGTCTTAATATCATCCTTTTCAGAGAGTACAAAGTAATCAAGTGGATGAATTAATCAGTTTTCCTCCTTTAGGTTATATAGGTAGCTTTGAATTTATTGTATTTGTCTTTTTATGATATTATTTTATGGACTTTTAAAGCATTTTTATGGACTCAGGATGAGTAGGAGAAAAATTCATTCATTCACACACTCAACAGATTCTAACTGAGTAAGATGAAGTGCTAGGCCTTGAGCTTAAAAGCTTTCACAGAAAGGATCAACTGTTCTTTGGTCATAGCTCGAGTAGCTGCCAGAACCAGTTTTAAACTTACCCAGTTGAACAATAACAGCCAGTAACCACACTTCTGAAAATCAATTGGTAACAGCCTCTCATTTCTGAAAATCAGCCACTCAAGCTATGGCCTCAGTGGAGGAACCACACTTTTACAAATAAAGGTCAGCCAGTCTCTCTAGATTTCTACTTCAGTAAGTCTTCCAGTTCCTAACGGTCACTCTTTCCCAAACCCTATATAAGATTAGCTCTCTGCTAACCAGTTGTGGTGGTGCACACCTGTAATCCCAGTAATTGAGAGCCTGAGACAAGAGGATAACAGGTTTGAGACCAGCCTCAGCAACTTAGTGAGGCCCTCCCCAACTTAGTGAGACCCTATTTCTAAATACATACATACATACATATATACATACATATATACATACATAGGGCTGGGGGTGTAGCTCAGAGGTAGAATGCCTTGGGTTAAATCTGCAGTTCCAAAAAAACAAAAACAAAAAAAGATTAGCTCTCTGTATGGTTCAGAGAGAGACCACATAGCTCTCTCTTGCTTAGTGAGGCATTAAGTTCAGCTTTTTGTTTGGTGGCTTCTTCAATAGTATTATGAAGGTTAAAAAGAAAAAAAAATTCCTTTTCCTCAAGGACATGATGACTTAGTCAGAGGTAACTGAGCTACACACAAGAGATGATTATAAGGTAGACGTACTACAAGAGAAATCCAGATTCTCCTTGACTTTTGTTGGGGCTATGTTCTGATAAACCCATTCTATGTTGACAATATCCCAAGTCCAAAATGCATTTAGTCACAGTGAGTTAGAAAAAAGAAGAAAGAAAAAAAATTCACTTATTGAATACGCTTACTCTACGGAGCCCCCCCCCCCCCCCCGCTCAGCAGCACGGTCCACTGTGGAGCATCAGTTGTTTACCCTGGGGGCTGCGTGGCTGATGGGGAGCTGTAGCTGGCTGCCTCTGTCCAGCATTGTGACAGTACCACCTATTGCTAGCCCAGGAAAAGGCCCAAATTTAAAGTGTCATCTTTACTGAATGCATTCACACCATCAGAAAGTGGAAAATTGTTCTGTCAAGCCATTGTAAGTTGGGGACCATCTGTACTAACCAAGATCCACATGAGTTCAGAGAAAGCTGCTTCTTCAAATGGGCCTCAAAGGAGGTGTGACTAGTGCTGTTCACATCCAGGAATAAAAATATCTTAGTAATGACAATAAACTAGATTTTTCTGGTTTCATATTATATTAATCTGCTGTGGCTGCCATAGAAAAATACTAAGATCAGGTGACTTAAGCAGCAGAAACTGGTTTCCATACAATTCTAGAGACTGGAAGTCCAAGGTGGAGTCCATGGTACCAACATGGTTAGTTTCTGGAGAGTTCTCTCTTCCTGATTTGCAGACAGTTTCCTTCTCCCTGTGTCCTCACATTGAACAGAGAGGGGGAGAAGAAGGAGGGGGGGAGAGTCTAGCAGAGAGATTAAGATCTTGGGTTCTTTTTTTGCTTTTGTTTGTTTCTTTTGGGTCTTAGCATGTCGGCAAGGACTCCACCACTAAGCTACATCCCAAGAAAGAGCTTGGGCTCTTGAACCAGTCTGCCCAGACTTCAACCCTTCCTCTGCCATCTGACTTCCAGGCCTCCATTTTCTCATTTGCAAAATAAGAAATTATACTTATCTCACGGTTTTTTCCAACAGGACTAAATGAGTTTATGTGCATAAATTAATTAAAATAGTGCCTAGGACATAGCACTCTCAATTGTTAGCCATTACCATATTTATCTGATGATATTAGTTAGATGTATGTAAGTAGTACTATGTTACAGGCAAGCGAGAGAATGCAACTTTCCAGGGTGAGTATGGAGTAGCAAAAGGAATCCAGATGCACACATCAGGGCTGCAGGGACTCATGCTCACTCCCATGTACAGCTACTTCTAATGTCTGCCTCCCTGCCTGCCTCCCTCCCTCTCTCCCTCCCTTCCCTCCTTTTTTTTTTTTGTGGTACCAGGGATTGACCTGGGGGGTGGGGGTGGGGTTCTATCACTGAGCTACAACCCCAGCCCTTTTTATTTTTTTATTTTGAAACAGATCTCTCTAAGTTACCATGCACTGGCCTCCAACTTATGATCCTTCTGTCTTTGCCTCCCAAGGACTGGGATTACAGGCATGCACCACCACGCCTAGCTAGCAACTTTTAATTTCAAGGTGGCTAATGGGCTTCTAAAATTTGCCAGGGTGTTTATATACTACCAGTTCCTAATGATCCAAGCCAGATTGGTCCCTTACATGCAATCATTCTTTCAATATGTATTTTGTATGATGTGTGTGTGTGTGTGTGTGTGTGTGTGTACACATGCACATGGTGCTGGGGATGGAATGCAGGGCCTGACACATGCTAGGCTATATCCCCAGCCCCAATATGTATTTATTAGAGCTCCAATAAGTGCCAAGCACTGTTTCTTGATGTGAGGGATAAAACAGTGAACAAGACAGTCTCTATCCGAACACAACTCACATGTCATTCAAGGGAGGGACACAGTCAATCTACAAACAAGTATACATTACATTGTTGGCTATGAATATGTGCCACACAGAAAAGTAAAAAAGGGTAAGGGGATGCTGCTATAGAGCACTTGACCATGTCTGTTAATCTAATCTCCTGACAGTCTCTATACCACATCTCTCCTTCATCCACAGCCATTACTGAGGTACTCCATCATCCCATCTGGACTGTCCCAGCCCTCTCCTCACCTTCACAACCTGGAGTCTTGAATCGCTAGGTCCATATATGATTACATTGCACGCCTGCTCAAAAATACTTCAGTGGTTCCAGTCCCACAGAGGAGAAATCCTGGACATCATTATACTCTTGACTGGTAACAGTTCTTTTTCTTTCCCTGAACAAATAGAAGCAATTGGGAGAGACTTTTCACACTCTCTTAGTGCCACAAGTACCCACGTTCCTGCACTGTGCCATAGGCTCTGCCTTTCTGTGCTTCCATGAATGAACTGTGCACACTTGTAAGGTGAACACTGCCATATGTACGCTAGACCCACCCTCTCAGCCACTCAGGGGCATCACTCTATCATAAACTTCCCTTTTCTCATCTGCATTGTCTTTCCTCCTCCTCCTCCTCCTCCTCCTCCTCCTCCTCCTGTCTTTCTCTTCTTTTTGGTACTGGGGATTGAACCCAGGGGCATTCTACCTTTGAGCTATACCCCCAGCCCTTTTTATTTTTTATTTCAAAAAGGATCTTGCTAAATTGCTAACGGTCTCACTAAATTGCTGCGGCTGGCCTCGAACCTGAGATCCTCCTTTCTTAGCCTCCCAAGCACTGGGATTACAGGTATGCACCACTGCATCCAGTGTCTTTATCCTTCTTTACAGTAACATTTCCATCACAAACATATTATTTCTGGCATGATAAATGTTCTGTTGACTCTTTTGGGTTACAGCGGCACTTCTTCCATTCCCAAGGCTCAGTGTTCCTCTTGTCTCATGACTGTCAGTCTTGATATCGTTGTGACTCAAACCATGATATCCCAAAGTGAAGGCCTCAGAAACAAAGTTACTCTTTGACCTTCTCCTGCCATCCTATCTGCCTATCTCCTACTCCCCTCCACACCCCAGAGAAGAGCATAGAAAGTAGACTTTCTCTTTTCCAAGCCAAGTCATAGAAACTAGAACCCCGTTTCCCCCAAAGCAAGCCATAAAGCCCAACAATATAATTCTAATCGTCCTTTGTCTTTCTGTCCCAGAGATAGCCTTAAATTCTCTGGTCTATCTTGTCTGATGGTATATCATAAAACCCACATTTCAGAAAAGGTTCTGCCCTATACCTGGAAGGAAGGAATACTCTACAGGGAGATCAAGAAAAACATGAACAGAGAGACCTTGCTGGGTTTCCCATTGGGCCTATTTCCTTCAGATCACCCCCTTTTGTCCAGTCACATTTCTACCTGGCTATCTCTGCTTCATCAAACCCAAACTTAAAAATGTATAGTTCACCCTGAGTCTTTGGGTCTTTGATCTCAAGGCTCTTGTATCACATAAAACTAAGATCAAATAAATTTGTGGACAGGCATGATGGTACATGCCTATAATCCCAGTACTTGGGAGGTTGAGACAGGATCACAGGTTTGAGGCCAGCTTCAGCAATTTAGTGAAGCCCTCAATAACTTAGTGATACTCTGTTTCCAAATAAAAAATAAAAAAGGATAGGGGTGTAGCTCAGAGATAGAATGCCCTTGGGTTCTATCCCCAGTACCAATAAATAAATTTGTTATGCTTTTCTCTCGTTAACTTGTGTGTGTGTGTGTGTGTGTGTGTGTGTGTGTGTGTGCGTGTGTGTGTGGTATTGGGGGTTGAACCCAAGGGCATTCTACCTCTGACCTACACCTCAGCCCTATTTTATATTTTTATTTTGAAACAGGATCTCACTAAATTGCGGAGGGCCTAAGTGGCTCAGGCTGGCTGCAAACATGCGATCCTCCTGTCTCAGCCTCCTGAGTATTGGGATTACAGGCGTGCACCACCGCACTGGCTTCACTTGTCTTTTGGCACAGGAATACCAGCCATGGCATTTTATGATATATGGGAGGGGGAGTCACCATTTTTTCCACCTCTTCAGTATTATTTAATCTTTAAACCTACATAATAGTATATGCTGACATTCCCTAACATTATATCTCTAGCCCAGAACTCTCTTTGAACTTCAGACTTGTATATCTGACTGCCCTCCAAAACACTGTCTTTTCCCCTCTTCATCTCAGTAAATGAGCTCTGGGAAACAGAAACCTTGGAATCAATCTTGAGTTTCTTTATTTGATGTCCCCAAGTCTTTGCTCAGATGTCCTCATCTCAGGGAGTCCTTCCTGACTGCTATCTTTATTTTATTTTATTTTATTTTATTTTATTTATTTATTTATTTTTGCGGTACCGGAGATTGAACCCAGGGGCGTTTTACCTCCGCGCTACACCCCTGGCCCTATTTTTTATACTTTATTTTGAAACTGGGTCTCACGAAGTTGCGGAGGGCCTCACTGAGTAGAGAGAGAGAGAGAGAGAGAGAAAGAGAGAGAGACAGGGAGAGAGAGAGAGAGAGAGAGAGAGAGAGAGAGCTGAGGCTGGCCGCAAACCCGGATCCTCCGGTCTCCGCCTCCCAAAGTACTGGGATTACAAGCGTGCGCCACCACGCCCGGCCTAAATGCTATCTTTAAATTGCAACTCTCTTCCTACAAGTACTCCTTGTCCCTGTCCTGATTCATCCTTCTCCGTAGCTCTCATCTCCATCTCCACCGCTCATCCCCGCCATTTTTCTGTGGATGAGATATTGGATGTTGGTATCTTGGTTGGGAGTGAGGAGAAGGCAGTTCCAGGGGCTTCCACTAGGCCTTCCCCCTAGGCAAGGACCTAACAGTTTCTGCCAAGTAGACCTCCACTTGGAGACTAGTGAAATGGACACTGGGATGGGTCTGCAGAGCCAGTGGACCCCTGGGAACTGAACTCCACTCATGACTTCATAATCATCTGCCTCACTCTATGAGCAGACCCTTGGTCTCACATTGGGTCTCTGAGTATCAAGTTCAAATCAGACATGGTGTCCTCTGGTTCTTGGACTAGCTGGCGATTCCCTTTTTCTAGTGTGCTGCTGCTTGGCCACCTGGCCACTGGTCTTGTAGGAAGATCTTTACTATGGTGTTATGAGCTCCTTCCTCTTGAAGACATACCCTCCCTTTCAGTCAGTGGGTCAAACTGAAAAACTGGCTCAGGTTCACAAACCTGGAAGAAGACCATGACTTGCTATTGTGACTGACTTCAGCTTCCTGGTTATCCATCCTTGATTTCTTTGAATGGTTTAGCTCCAGTTTATCCTTGTTGATTGCCCATCTCTTTTGCCCGTGGGGAGGCTGTGTTCTCTTAACTGTTCCCATAACTCTGTGGGTTGGGTCTCCTGTCTGTCCCTCTGATCTTACATTCATTACACTAATAGTATACTTCCGCCTTTTAATAGCAAAGCCCTTCCACCTCTTTTTTCAGGGCCCTAATCTCCCACAGCTGTTAGTGATCCCTGTTCTATAATGAAATCTCCTACCATCAGCCCTGGCCCAGAGAGCAGCACCAACACAGAACTGATTAGTGATTGCCTTAGTCCATTTGTGTTGCTACAACAAAATACTGGAGAGTGGATAATTTATAAAAAGCAGACATTGATTGCTCATAGTTCTGGAGCCCGGGAAGTCTAAGGTCAGGCAGGCAGGTGTGTCTGGTGACCCTCCTGAAGGGAAGAATACTGTGTCCTCACATGGTGGAAGATGGCAGGACAAGCTCAATGAAGCGTGTGTGTGTGTGTGTGTGTGTGTGTGTGTGTGTGTGTGTGTTACTGGGGATGAAACCCAGAGGCATTCTACCTCTGAGCTATAATCTCAGCCCCATTTTATTTTTTATTTTGAAACAAGGACTCACTAAGTTGCTGAGGCTGGCCTCCACCCTGTGATCCTTCTCTCTCAGCCTCCCAAGTACTGGGATTACAGGCATGTGCCACCATGCTTGGCTTAGTACAGCCTCTTTTATAAGGGCTTCAATCCCATTCAAAGGAAAAAGCCATCATGGCCTAGTCACCTCTTTTTTCTTTTTTTGTGGTACTGGGGATTGAACCCAGGGGCATTCTACCTCCGAGCTACACCCCTAGTCCTATTTTTTTTATTCTTTATTTTGAAACAGGGTCTCACTGAGTTGCGGAGGCCTCACTAAGTAGCTGAGGCTGGCCGCGAACCTGGATCCTCCTGTCTCAGCCTCCCAAGTACTGGGATTACAAGTGTGCACCACCACACCCGGCCTAATCGCCTCTTAAAGGCCCCATCTCTTTATACTTCCACATCAGCAACCCATGAATTTTGGAGGGGACACATTCAAACCACGGCAGCAATGCTGGGCCACCTCTAGCCAGCTTACTTCCTATTGCTTTGGTAAATGATGTATCCATGTGGTAAGTGGACCTTCCATGGACACAATCCTCTAGTGGGTTTTCTTGGTTAGACATGTTTAAGTCCTTACTAGCATGCCTGTTTCTCTGAGCCTTTTTTTTTTTTTTGGTGTTACTGGGGATTGGACCCAGAGGCATTCTACCTTGGGGCTACACCCCCAGCCCTTTTTGTTTTTTATTTGGAAACAGGGTTTCACTAAATTGTGAAGGGCCTAAGTTGCTGAGGCTGGCTGAGAACTTGTTATCCTCCTGTCTCAGCTTCCCAAGTACTGGGATTATAAGCATGAGCCACCATGCCTGGCTTCTCTGAGCCTTTTAATCCCTTCTTCTACTTTCCCACATGTCTACCTCAGTTGTGGGCTTTCACTTTGCTATAGTTTGAATCTCAAATGTCCCCCAATGATCCATGTGCTGAAGGCTTGGTCCCCAGTTTGTGGCACTATTGAGAGGTGGTAGAACCTTTAAGAGGTGGAGCCTAATGGAAGGATGTTAGGTCCTTGGAGGCATGCCCTTAGAGGAGATATGGGACCCTGGCCTCTTCCTCTCTTTTTCGTTGCTTCTCAGCAGCAACAAGGTGAACAGGCCTCTTCCTCCATGTGCTCCTATACATACTGTGCTGCCATAGACCCAAAGCAACAGACCAAGTGACTGTGGACTAAAACCCTTGAAACTGTGAGTGAAAATAAACCTTTTTCTTTATTAAGTTGGTTTATCTCGGGTACTTGTCACAGTGATGGAAAGTTGGCTAGCCCATATTTCTTCCTGCTTCTAGGAGCCATCCTAGTAGCATATGCAACAGCTCCTGGTGTCTCTTCAGGGCGTTAAATCCTTTACTCTGCTTCAAGTTGACAGACTAACTCTTAGTATTCATCCTGATGTTGCAGTCACCTCGATCTAATTCAAGCACAGTCTCCTGGTTCTGGCCAGTGCACGCTGGCTGGGACCTGCCATTTCTTTGTAGAGGTTCATTTCCTTGCTTATCAGGCTCAGCTTGCCTCCATCTGGGTTATATTATAACTTAACCTAGTTATTAGCCCCAGGGCCAGAAGATTCTGTAGGGACTGATCTTGGGGTGGGGCACGAGATATTTTGCTGTTTGTAAAAACCTGTAAGTATAAATTACCATACGATTAAGCCAAGATCTATCTTCCAGAGAACACTGAATCTTCTAACTATATATAGTGTGTATAATTATAGTTCCTTCTGAGACTGTTTAGTGCAGCAATGACAAATACTTTTTTTTTTAACCTAAAGGCAATGGAAGGCATTTCCTTCAAGTAGTTGCCTCTGTTTTTACCTGTTTATACCTGATTTTCTTTTTCCATATTGTTATCCGCTTGTTTCCACACGACGAGTGCTGTGATTTCCCGTCATTGCATACTTTTATTATTTACTAGAAATGGATAGCTTCTGGACTTATTGGCAGGCGGAGACAGCATTGTGAAAGTCGATCTCTGTTCCTACTAACCAGCGAATTGGTAGTGATCACTTAATGGAAGTGGGAAAGTACAGCTTGCATTTGATACAGTGAAGTGGCAATTTCTTCAGATGCCCAGCATGGCTCATTTTTCCTTTTTGTGAAGTTTACCAAGGCTGGCACTCAAGTGGCTTCTGACTCTAGCTGCCAGTCCTATGTCTCTCAGAACAGCCTGTTCCAAGCTATGAATGGACTGTGTTCCAAAAATGTGTTTGAAAATCTGTTTAGGACCCAAATCACTTTTTCCACAGAAACAGTATAATAAGTGAAAGTCAAACAAACCAGCTGTCCCCACAAAGTCTACTCAGCACACAATGTAGTTCAAATGGGGTCGGCAATAGGGCTTTTCTGAAGCCTCCCCCTCTGTTTGCACCCTAAGCCCATCTGCTCTCTAGACAGAAGTGATCCTCCTCTTCCTTCTTCTTTGTACTGGGGATTGAACCCAGGGGCATTCTACCTCCGAGCTACAACCCCAGCCCATTTTATTTTTTGTTTTGAAATGATCTCACTCAGTTTCTGAGGGCCTTGCTAATTTGCCTGCGATCCTCCTGTCTCAGCTTCCCAAGTACTGGGATTACAGGTGTGCACCACCATGCCTGGCTAGAAGCGATCTTTCTGAAGTATAAACTTCGTCATATGACTCAGTACTCAAAACTCTACCCTAGAACCCTACACTGAATCAGGTCTCAGTTCTATTCCCTAAGTATTTCCTTAATCTTAATGTTTTTCTCCACCCTATGATTTCAGTCTAGGCCCTGATCCATTTTAACTAGCTATGAGAATAGTCTCCTAATGGTTCTCCCTACATCTAGGGACACCATCTTTCTCTGTACTGCTGCGTACACTGCAGCACATCTTCCAGGGCTTTCTAGACTTGTCACAACCTGTTTTTAAAACCTCATTTGCACGGGGTGTGGTGGTATGCGCCTATAATCACAGGTTTGAGGCCAGTGTGAAGTAACTTAGGGAGACCCTGTTTCAAAATAAAAAATAAAAAGGGCTGGGGGTATTGCTCAGAGGTAGAATGCCCCTGGATTCATTCCCAGTACCAAAACCAAAAACAAAAAACCTCATTCGGATCCGTGCCAACTCACGTGTGTGTGTGTGTGTGTGTGTGTGTGTGTGTGTGTGTGTTACTGGGGATTTAACCCAGGGGCATTCTAATGCTGAACTACACCCCTAGCCCTTTTTATTTTTATTTTTTTTTATGTTGAAACAGGGTCTTGCTACATTGCTGAGGCTGGCCTGGAACCTGCAATCTTTTTGTCCTAGCCTACCAAATACTGGGATTACATCTTTTGTGAATTGTCTATTTAGTTCACTTGTCCATTTTTTTTATTGGATATTTGTTTTTGGAGCAGTAGGTTTCTTGAGTTCTTTGTATATTCTAGATATTAGTCCTCTATTGGAGGAGTAGCTGGCAAAGATTTTCTCCTATTCTGCTGGCTCTCTCTTGAGGTTCTTGGTAGTGTCCTTTGCAGCACAGAAGCTCTTCTGTTTAATGCAATCACACATATTAATCCTCATTTTAATTTCTTGTGCCTTTGGGTTCTTATTGAGGAAGTTTTTACCTGTCCCTATATGTTGGAGCATTGGTCCTATGCCCTCTTCAAGTAACTACAAGGTCTCTGGTCTAATCTCCAGGTCTTTGAAAGTTTAGAGTTCTGTCACTCTGAACTTCATCATGATGTATAATTACAATGCACTAATTTAAAACAACAACAACAACAAAACACTGGGATTACAGTCATGTGCCACCATGCCTGGCTACCTACTTTTTTTCCCCCCTTTTACTGTACTGAGGATTGAAGTCAGGGCTTTGTGCATGTGAGGCAAATTGCTCTACCACTGAGCCACACCTTCAGCACTTTTTATTTTTTATTTTGAGACAGGGTCTTGCTTAATTGCCCAGGCTGACCTTGAACATGCAATCCTCCTGCCTCAGTTTCCAAATCCCTGAGATTACAGGTGTGCACCACCACATCTGATCCATATTTTCTTACTGTGAATTTTGAGAAATACCCAATCAAAGGCAAATGCCAACTCATCTCGGAAGTCTTCCCCAACAACCAGAGAGAGGGAGTCACTCCTTCCTTGGACTTTTAGTATTGGGACCCAGTGCTAGGAGTGCTGGCTAATTAGTGGGAATATCAGCAAGACAAATTCCCACCCCTGTTCTCAAAGAGCTCACCACAGATTCCCAAAGTGGGTGATACCTCCCTGCTCCTGGGGGTAAGGGCACTGGATAGATCTAGACATGACCTCTGCTGCATTTAGAGGGCATTGAATAAAAATAAGGGGGTGGTGGAAGCACCAAGGGGAGCACTGAGAATATTCTTTTTTCTGAAAAACAGTGGTGAGCCAATAAGTTTGGGAATCTATTCTCTAGACAGAAACAGAAATCTGTAATTACAAGCCATTGTGAGAGACACTCTATTATGTATGTTTAAGGTGTTGTGGCTCCAAGGATAAAGGACTAGCTACCTTTCATTTACTTAGGGGACCTAGCAGTCATGAAAGAGGAGGTGATATTTGAGTTGACACATGAAGGACGACTGGAACTTCCTGGAGTGTTCCAAGGGGTATTACAAGAGACTACTATTTGCAAAGGCATAAAAGGGGAAAGGATTGGCACATTTGTAGAATTGCAAATAATTTTGTAAGACACCAGGGCAAGGTGTGTATAACAAAACAGTGGGAACCAGGCAAAGTCAGATCATGAAAGGCCTTAGCCGCCGAGCTAAGAAGTTTCCATTTTATTGTACACAAATGTCTATTACAGAGTTAAAGAGTTGGGTTATTTTTTTTGTGTGTGTGGTACCGGGGATGGAACCCGGGGGCACTCTACCTCCGAGCTACATCCCCGGTCCTATTCTTTGTTTCGAAATAGGGTTTCACTAAGTTGTGGAGGACCTCACTAAGTAGCTGAGGCTGGCCGTGAACCTGCAATCCTCCTGTCTCATTCTCCCAAGTATTGGAATTCCAAGTATGCGCCAACGCACCCAGCTAAGATTTTGGTTATTGATCTGCACATCCTCTGGCATCTAGCACCATGACTAGCACATAGTAGGTCTTCTATTTTTTGTTTTTTAAATAATTTTTTTATGGTGCTGGGAATTGAATCCAAGGCCTTGCATATGCTAGGCAAGTACTTTATTACTGAGCTTTATCCCCAGCCCTTAAATGATTTTTAAAATAGTTTTTGTCATTCCTAAATGATAAAATCTGGGAAAACATAGGTAAAACTAAAAGTTGTCTAATAAAGCAAGCCTCTTATATCTCCTTGTTTTCCTCCATTATTTTAATACTGTTCAAGTCCAGATACACAAGAAAATGGGCTATTAAGTTTTCCCTTTAATTTTATGTTTCTGTATGGTTTAAACATTTAAAAAATCCGGTTCATATACTTGTTTAATTTGAAGAGTTTATGTTTTGTTAATTTAAAAGAGCAAATAGAGACCTAAATATTGAAGTTGGAAAAATGATTCCCTCATTAGCTGCAGTCTCTCAGAGATTTATTGCACAGTAAATTAGTTAATTGCAAACCTTCCAGCAATGTTTTACTCCATTATAGATTACTTTGGTAGAACAAATTTGATTTTTCCCCCTCAAACAATGAATGGTTTATTTAAAAGTAGGTGAAAGGTAAAGTGAAGAGGGGAAAAAAGCCCCAGCTTCACAGATGTATAGTTTAAAGTTTGCCAAGTACTTAGTGAAGGGTTACGATAACTTCAAACAGTTGGAAAGTATAATGTAACCTGAGAACATGAGGTCTTGTTTCTCTTTCAACTCTTGCCCTCAGTTCCTGTAACTGATCAACTTAAGGAGCAGAGTTTCAGAGATCACACCCCTAGTGGAGAACAAAGGAACAGAGGAGAAAGAGAAATGCAACAAAATCCATGTGCTCTATCATGTTTTGCAAACAGGTTTCTCTGTCCTTAGATAAAACTTTTATATTTTCTGGCAAGTCTGAGTGCCTGTGTTCTTTTTTTTTGTGTGTGTGGTACTGGGGATTGAACCCAGGGGCATTGTACCTCCGAGCTGCACCCCCAGCCCTATTTTTTATTCTTTATTTTGAAACAGGGTCTCACTAAGTTGCAGAGGGCCTCACTAAGTAGCTGAGGCTGGCCAGGAACCTGCAATCCTCCTGTCTCAGCCTCCCAAGTACTGGGATTACAAGTGTGCACCACCATGCCTGACTCCTATCTGTGTTCTAAATTGTTATGTTGACCAAGTCAAGCAATGACCCAAAGCCAATGATGGTGTCTGGAGCTACCATTTCTTTGTAGGTCCGATGCTCATTTGTATATTTTATGTACTTATAAAAATAAAGCAGCCAGGAGTGGCAACACACACCTGTAATCCCAGTACTTGGGAGGCTGAGACAGAAGGATTGCAGGTTTGTAGCCAGCCTCAGCAACTTAATGAGACCCTATTTCAAAATAAAATTGGCCTCAGAGTATAGCTCAAAGGTAGAACGTGCCTGCGTTCAATCCCCAACACCACACACACACACACACACACACACACACACACACACACACTCACACAGGCAATATAAATATTGGTGATATAAAAGTTGGTATTCCATATGACTTGTCAGTGGCTGGTCAAGCACTCAAGCGTTTTTCTTTATGTGGTGGGACATAAACTCTCAGCTGGGAGAATTCCTTGGGTTTGAAGTCTCTCCTTTAAGTATTCCAATTCAGACACTATTTTTCTGCCAAATCAGGTCTCACGGCATGGGTGTTTCCAAAGTGCAGACAGTCCCATTCTTATTCGGTGACTCTTCTTGGAGAACGCTGTTTGCCCTCATCTGCCCCAGATTGGCTGTCCAGGACAGGCTTGACCAGAGCCTCTGCCAGGGACTCTGTGGGACTCCACCGCCGGCAAGCTGTGACTGTCCCACACCATGACAGATGCTTTCTTGTCCTCCTGGGTGACAGAGGTGACTTCCTATGGCGTGTAAGTTTATCTGAAATTCCTGGAAGAAATGCTTTAGCATCTTGATGGCTCCCTGAGGATCACAGCTGGTGCAAAACTTCATTGTTTCTGCTCAAAGACAAGGGAACCCAACACAGGGGGGAAATAGTTTGCTGCTCTGAGTCATTTACATCATAGTGAGAATGAGGCTCTTATTTACTCTGAGCACAGGTTTTAATAAAAAGTGGAAGAGAAGGGAGCATTTTGAGATCCCTGCAGGAGAGGAAGACAAAAAGGATTGGTTTAAAAACAATAAAAATAAATCGGGCTACTGGGCATGGTGGTACATGCCTGTCATCCCAGTACTTGAGAGACTGAGACAGGAGGATTGCAGGTTTGAGGCCAACCTTAGCAACTTAGTGAGACCCTGTTTGACATGTGAGAATTATATTAAGTTTCAGTACCCATAAACAAAGTTCTATTAGAACACAGCCATGCCCATCCAATTATGTATTGTCTATGGCTGTTTTCAAACCAGAATGGCAGCCAGGCATGGTGGCGCTCACCTATAAACCCAGTACTTGGGAGGCTGAGACAGGAGGATTGCAGGTTCGAGGCCAGCCTCAGCAACTTAGTAAGGCTCTGTTTCAAAATAAAAAATAAAACAGGGCTGGAGGTGCAGCTCAGAGGTAGAATGCCCTGGGTTCAATCCCTAGTACCAATAAATAAATAAATAAGTAAATAAATAAATAAACAAACAAACAAATACAAAAATGAAGCAGAAGGCAGAACAGAATACTTGCAGCAGACCATTTGACCTGCAGAACCAAAGGTATTTACTATTTGTTCCTTTACAGATAAACTAGTAGAGTACTAGTTCCCAAAGTGTGCCCTATGCCACAGACTCACCAGGTGCTCTGCATAGAAAAAGGCTTCCACAGTCAAATAAGTCTGGCATCATTTGCATTTATCATTGGCTTGTTAAAGGATTTGAGAAGTCCTGCAGTAGATAAATCCTGTTTAACTTTTTTTAAAGCCAATTTTCGAAGCTTATTTAGCCTCAGAACAGTCTCTTTCTTCTCCCTTCTCTTTTACAATATGCCTATAAATATCTCCTAGGACTAAGAGGAAGTCTAGCCCGGAGCAGGGCTTCCTCTCAGGTGGGAGGTATTTGCAGGTGAGGTCTGCATGCTCCCGCAGCACCCAGAAGTTTCTGGGGAGGGTCAGGAATCATTCTGCCCGCAGTCTTATTTCGCAGATTGAGAGATGGAGTTTAATGACGGTCATGCAACTCTCATTTCCTCTGCCTGGAAAGCTCTTTCCCTGGTTATCCATTTGTCTTAGTCTTTTGCCTCCTTCAGGTATTTGCTCAGATGTCAGCTCCCAGAAGTGAGGGCTTCCCTGACCCCCCTGAAGAAAACTGAAATCAGCCTGGTGCAGTGGCGCATGCCTGTGGTCCCAGCTACTCGACAAGCTGAGGCAGGAGGAGCCCAGGAATTGGCGGCCAGTCTGGGCAACACGGTGAGACCTTCATCTAAAAACCACAAGAAATAAAAACAAACAAAAAACCAAAACTGAAACCCTTCTTCCTAGCACTCCCTATCCATATTTCCTACATCATTTTTGCTTTGTAACACTCTCATTAACACATCCTGCATTGACATCTATCATCTATCTATCATCTATTTATCTATCTTATCTATATCTATCTATCTATCTATCTATCTATCTATCTATCTATCATCTATCAGTCTGTCTATCTACTGTACTGGGGGTTGAACCCAGGGGCATTCTACCTCTGAGTTACATCCCATGCCCTTTCTAAAAAAATTTAAGCTTTGAAACAGGGTCTTGTTAAGTTGTAAGGGCATCACTAACTTGCGAAGGCTGGCCTTGAACCCGAGATCCTCCTGTCTTAGCTTCCCAAGTACTGGGATGACAGGCGTGCACCACCATGCCTGGCTACAATGATATATTTTTTAAAAAGTTATATGTTATTCCTCATTAGAATATAAGCTCCTGGGGGCTTTTATCTGTTTTGTCCACTGTTGGATCCCAGGTTCTAGAATAGCACATGGCTCCTGTATATTGTATTCAATATACTGTCATATGTGTTAGTGGCTGAACTGGGGCCTATTCCCAGACCTCCTGCATCCCTGTCAGTGAAGCATGTGTGATAATAGAATGAATGTGAGATATTAACATCGTAAATGGATCTTGTGTGTGGTGCTGGGGATTGAACCCAGGGCCTGGCGCATGCTAAGCATGCACTCTACCACTGAGCTACACACCAGCCCTGAATTTGAAACCAGACTCTGGCACTTAGGAGCTGTTACAATTTGGACCAGATTTCCCGCAGATACCAGTGATACAAACAAGACACGGTTTTATTTTTATTATTCTTTTGTGATAAAGAGGTGCAGGGCTGATAGGCCAACTCTGCAGGTAGCAGGGCCCCGCACTGTTTCCCTGTACCTTCCATGTATCTGCTCGACGATTCTGACGGGTGTTTCCACTCTTAAGTATATTCTTGGCTGTGGGGGCTTCAGTCAGGACGCCTGCGTGGCTGGCAGAAGAAATGACTCAATTGCCTTTCTTGTGACTTCTCTCTCATGGACCACCCCTAGGCTGGCTAATGTAGTGTTTAGAATGGGCACATTGTCAAGCCAAATGCACTTCCTTTGTTGGTAAGGACAAAGGAGAGGATGGATACAGGGTAGGCAACTAGAAGTCACTGATGTACCAGCTGTGTGACTTTGGGCAAATATTTAATGATACCTACCTGTAGAGTGCATTTGTTTCCTATGGTTGCCATAAAAATTACCACAAACCAGGTGGGCTAGATGGCGCATGCCTGCAATCCCAGTATTTGGGAGACTGATACAGGAGGATAGCAGGTTTGAGGACAATCTCAACCACCTACTGAGACTCTCAGCAACCTAGTGAGACCCTGTTTCAAAACAAAACATACAAAGGGCTGGGGGTGTAGCTTGGAGGTAGAATGCTCCTGGGTTCAATCCCCAGCACACCCCCCCCAATAAAAACACAAGCTGAGTGGCTTAAATGAATAGAAATTTATTTTCTCCTATTTTCTCATTTATTCAGGAGGCCAAAAGTCCAAAACCAAGGTGTCAACAAGGTTTTTTCCCTGCTGCAGGCTCTGAGGGAGAAACAGTCCCACTTCTCTCCCTTAGCTTCTGGAAGTTTCTATCAGTCCTTCTTCTCCCTCGGCTTGTAGGCCCATCACTCCAATCTCTGCCTAACTTTCTGTGTCTGTGTTTAGCCTTTCAGCCAGTCTCTCTCTCTCTCCTGTCTCTTTTCTCTTTCTCTCTCTCTGTGGTATGGCAGGCAGATTGAACCCAGGGGTGCTCTATCTCTGAGCTACACTCCCAGTCCTTTTTAATTTTTGTTTTCAATTTTGAGACAGGGTCTTTCTTTCTTTCTTTTTTTTCTTTGTGGTACCAGGGATGGAACCCAGGGGCATTCTACCTCTGGGCTACACCTCCAGACCTATTTTTTGTTCTTTATTTTGAAACAGGGTCTCACTAAGTTGAGGAGGGCCTCACTAAGTAGCTGAGGCTGGCTGCGAACCTGCGATCCACCTGTCTCAGCCTCCCAGTACAGGGATTACAAGTGTGCGCCACCACACCCTGTGAACAGGGTCTTTCTAAGTTGCTGAGGCTGGCCTCAAACTTGAAATCCTCCTTTGTCAGCCTCCCAAATTCTGGGATTACAGGCACGTGTCATCATACCCAGTTCCTCTCAGTCTCTTATAATGATACTCTTTTTGTATTTAGGGCCCACCCTAACCTTGTATGATTTCAACTCCATCCTTACTTTAATTATATCTGCAATCACCCTGTTTCCAAATAAGGCCACATCCTGAGATTCCAGGTAGGCATGGCTTTTTGAGGGATGCTATTCACTGACTACATAGGGCTATAAAAATGAAAGATTCTAGAAAGTGCTGGCACAATCTGACCTGTCAAGAATATAGACCTTGTCACTAAGAAGTCAGTATGAGAGTTCCAAGATGGCGACTAAGGGAGATACCATGTTACGATCTCTCTGAGACTTGGATCTCAATTTCTGTGAAAGCAACTTCTTGACAGGAGAAAAAAAGCAATAAAAACTTGAATTAAACAACGAAAAATTTGAAACGGACAGAATCAAGCCAGAAGACAAAACAGAGGAAAGTAAAAAGCTCCAAGTGCCTTACCTAAGGAATGGCGGAGGCACCATCTTGGCCGGACCACGCCGGCTGTTACCGGTGTTGCGGCTTCCACATGCTGCCAGCAGAGAAGCCAGAGACCTGTTGTAAGTTCAGCAACTGCAAGTCAGCAGAGATGAAAGGAAGCAGCGGCTCAATCCACATGCAAGAGACCAAACGGCGGCTGCTAGAGTGGCTGCATAGGTAGTGAGATGCACCAGGCAAGGGTCCCAATCACTAAAGGAGACCAAGAATTGGGCCTGCCTGCAAATGGACATTATACCGAGCAAGTGAGAATAACCATTTGGTAAAGGCTATTCACCTTTAAGGCTCACCTAGTAGCAACTATCTACTTCCAGAATAAGATATTATAAAGGGGGAGAGATTAGACATAGGAAACCTACAGAGTGAAAGAGAGAGAGCTACAAAAAGCAACAAAGGTATAAAAATAAGAAACCTGAAATCATGAAAAGGAAGAATAGCAAAGAAACAATGAGCTCCCACAATCCCACAACAGAATCCACCAACACAGAAGTGCAAAGATTGCCAGAAGAACAATTCAGAACTTTAATAGTAGAAATGATATAGGATTTCCAAAAAGAATTCAGAGAGTGCCTGAAAGGAAAGAAGGATCAAATAAACAAAGAATCTGACACCCTGGACAGGAGTCAAAAAGAAGCTCTGAAGGAAGTGAAGGATGTAATAATTAAAATGAAGGCATCAATACAGACCATCAACAATAGACTAGACCACATGGAAAACAGAATATCACTCTTAGAAAATGACCTCTCCAAAAATGAACACATAGTATATAAATTAAAAAAAAATTCGGCAGCATGAAATGGACATTGAAGAGATTTCAGCCACTCTTAAAAGAGCAAACCTAAGAATAATAGGCATAGAAGTGGGAATAGAAGCTGAAACCAAAGGAATCAATAATCTATTCAGAGAAGTAATATTAGAAAATTTTCCAAACATAGAAAGAGAGGTAGACACACAGGTACAGGAAACATATAGAACCCCTAATAGACAAGATCAGAGAAGAGGTTCACCACGCCACATAATAATTAAATTGACTAATGGAGATGCCAAAGAGAGAATCTTTTTTTATATTCATTTATTGGTGCATTGTAATTATACATTTTGATACACATCAGGGTAGCAGCATCATACATGCACACATTGCTCATTTAGCCCTCCCTCAAATCCCACCCTATTCCCTCCGACTTCCCTCCCTTTCGTGCTCTGCATAGTGATTGAGTCCTATAAGTTTGTGTATATACATCATGTGCTATAGTGTGTTTCCCTCCACTCCCCTTCCAACTCCCTCAGTTAGGTCACCTTCTTTGTTCATCTAAAGTTTTCTTCTTCTTTGTCGGGAGTCCCTTCTAAGTTCCATTCTGTCTAGCTTCCACATATTAGGGGGGACTTCCGACTTTTCACTCTTAGTGACTTACTAATTTCACTTAGCATAATGTTCTCCAGTTCTCTTCATTTCCCTGCAAATGATGTAATTTTGTTCTTCTTTGTGGCCGTGTAAAATTCGATTGTGTACATATCCCATAGATTTGTGATCCATTCATCTGTTGATGGACACCTTGACTGGTTCCAAAGTTTGGCAATTGTGAATTGTGCAACTATAAACATAGATACACATGCATTAGTCTGGTAGTTTGGTTTCAGTCCTTTTGGGTAGATGCTAGAAGGGGTATTGCTGGATCATACGGTAGGTTCATTTCCATTCTTCTGAGGGTCCTCCACACTGTTTTCCACAGCAGTTGCACTAATTTGCAATCCCACCAACAGTGTAGTAGAGTTCCTACTTCTCCACATCCTCGCCAGCATTTGTTGTTGTTTGTGTTTTTAATGATTGCCATTCTAATTGGCGTTAGGGGAAATCTCAGGGTAGTTTTGATTTGCATCTCTCTGATTGCTAATGAAGTTGAACATTTTTCATACATTTATGGGCCATTTGTATTTCTTCTTCTGTGAAGTGTCTATTTAGTTCACTTGCCCATTTTTTGATTGGGTTATTTGTTTTTTTAGTGGTGATTTTTTTTAGGTTCTTTGTATATTCTAGATATGAGTCCTTTATCTGAGGAGTAGCTGGCAAAAATCTTCTCCCATTCTGTCGGCTCTCTGTTGAGGTTCTTGATTGTTTCCTTTGCTGCAAAAAATCTCTTTAGTTTAATACAATCCCACGTATTGATCCTCATTTTACTTTCCTGTGCCTTTGGGGTCTTGTTGAGGAAGTCTTTATCTGTGCCTATGTGTTGAAGTGTTGGGCCTATGCCCTCTTCGAGTAGCTGCAAGGTCTCTGGTCTGATTTGTAGGTCTTTGATCCATCTTGAATTGACTCTTGTACTAGGTGAGAAAGTGGGTTTATTTCTCTTTTTCTGCATATGGTTAGCCAGTTTTGTCAGCACCATTTGTTGAAGAGGCTATCCTTTTTCCAGTGGGTGATTTTAACCCCGTTTGTCAAAAATCAATTGGCTGTAGGTGTGTGGGTTTGTTTCGAAGTCTTCTATTGTGCTCCATATGTCTATGTTTCTGCTTTTGTGCCAATACCATGCTTTTTTTTTTATTACTATGGCTTTGTAGTATAGTTAGAAGTCAGGTATTGTGATGCCTTCTGCATGGTTCTTGTTGCTGAAAACTAATTTGGCTATTCTGGGTTTTTTGTTGTTCCAAATGAATTTAAGGAGAGATTTTTCTATTTCAGTGAAGAATGACTTTAGTAATTTAATGGGTATTTCGTTGAATCTGTAGAGCACTTTTGGAAGAATGGCCATTTTGATGATATTTATTCTGCCTACCCAAGAGCATGGGAGATCTTTCCATCTCCTAAGATCCTCTTCAATTTCTTTTTTCAATGTTTTATAGTTTTCCTTGTAGAGGTCTTTTACCTCCTTTGTTAGGTTTATTCCCAAGTATTTTATTGTTTTGGGGGATATTGTGAGTGGAAATGTCTTCTGGATTTCTTTTTCAGTGGATTTATGGTTGGCATACAGAAAAGCTTCTGATTTCTTAAGATTGATTGTGTATCCAGACACTTTGCTGAATTTGTTGATCAGTTCTATGAGCCTTTTGGTTGAGTTTGTTGGATCTTCTAAGTATAATATCATGTTATCTGCAAATAGAGATAGTTTCAGTTCCTCTTTTCCTATTTGTACTCCTTTTATTTCCATCTCTTTCCTTATTGCTCTGGCTAGAGTCTCGCGTACTATATTGAAAAGGAGTGGTGACAGCGGACATCTTTGTCTTGTTCCTGTTTTTAAAGGGAACTCTTGAAGTTTTTCCCCATTCAGTATGATGTTGGCTGTGGGCCTATTGTATACTGCCTTTATGATGTTGAGGTATGTTCCCTCTATTCCAATTCTCTGCAGTGTTCTTATCATGAATGGGTGTTGGATTTTGTCAAATGCTTTTTCAGCATCTATTGAAATGATCATGTGATTTTTGTCTTTAGTTCTGTTTAGGTGGTGGATTACATGGATTGTTTTTCGTATGTTGAACCAGCCTTTCATCCCTGGGATGAACCCGACTTGGTCATGATGTATGATTTTCGTGATGTGGTTTTGAATGCGCGTTGCTAGTATTTTGTTTAGAAGTTTTGCGTCTAAGTACATCAATGATATAACTCTGTAGTTTTCTTTTCTTGAGTTGTCTTTGGTTTTGGTATTAGTGTGATGTTGGCTTCATAGAATGTGTTTGGGAGAGTCCCATTTCTTTCTGTTTCATGGAATAGATTGAGGAGTATTGGGATTAGTTCTTGTGTAAAGGTTTTATAAAATTCACTTGGGACACCATCTGGACCTGGGCTTTTCTTTGATGGTAGGCTCTTTATTGCTGCTTCAATCTCATGAATTGCTATTGGTCAATTTAAATTTTCTATGTCTTCTTGATTCAACTTAGGAAGGTTGTATGCGTCTAGGAATTTGTCAATTTCTTCTAGGTTTTCCATTTTGTTGGAGTATAGTTTTTCAAAGTAGTTTCTGATTATCCTCTGGATTTCCATACTGTCGGTGGTAATATCACCTTTTTCATCTCTTATTTTAGTAATTTGGGTTGATTCTCTCTTTCTTTGGTTAGATTGGCTAGTGGTTTATCTATCTTGTTTATTTTTTCAAGGAACCAGCTTTTGGATTTGTTGATTTTTTGTATTGCTTTTTTATTCTCTACTTCGTTGATTTCTGCTCTGATTTTAGTAATTTCCTGTCTTCTACTAACTTTGGGGTTAGACTGTTCCTGTTTTTCAAGGGCTTTGAGGTGTGTCATTAGGTTATTTATTTAGTGATTTTCTGTTCTTCTTAGGTGGGCACTCAGTTCTATGAATTTTCGTCTTAATACTGCCTTCAGGGTGTCCCAGAGATTTTGATATGTTGTTTCTCTTTTCATTTGTTTCTAGGAATTTCTTGATTTCTCCCCCCTTATTTCTTCTTTTACCCATTCCTCATTCAGCAGTGTGGTATTCAGTCTCCACATGTTTATGAGGTTTCTCTGGGCCTTCTTATAGTTGATTTCTAGTTTCATTCTATTATGGTGTGAAAAGATTCAGGGGATTATGTCACATTTTTTTAACTTGCTAGTACTCACTTTGTGGCCTAGGATATGGTCTATTTTAGAAAAAGTTCCATAAGCAGCTGAAAAAAAAGTGAATTCAGCTGTAGTTGGGTGGAATATTTTATATGTGTCTACTAGGTCCTTTTGGTTTATGGTGTTCCTTACGTCTGAGGCATCTTTACTAACCTTTGGTCTTGTAGATCAATCTAGTGGTGTGAGAGGGTTGTTGTAGTCTCCCAATATTATTGTATTGGGATCTATGTGTGATTTAATGTCATGAAGAGTTTCTTTTATGAAAGTGGTTGTACCTATGTTTGGGGCATAAATGTTGGCTATTTTTATATCCTCTTGCTGGATTGTTCCTTTTACCAGTGAGAAATGACCTTCTTTGTCTCTTCTGATAAGTTTAGGTTTGAAGTCTAATTTGTCTGATATCATAATTGCTACTCCTGCTTGTTTTCAAGTTCCATTGGCGTGGATTACCTTGCTCCATCCTTTCACCTTTAGTTTGTGTGTATCTTTACTTGTAAGGTATGTTTCTAGCAGGCAGCATATAGATGGATTGTGATTTTTAATCCATTTTGCCACCTTATGTCTTTTGATTGGG
>PVJS01015378.1:0-19616 GCA_004027185.1 Glis glis
CACCCCCGGCCCTATTTTTTATGCTTTATTTTGAAACCGGGTCTCACGAAGTTGCGGAGGGCCTCACTAGGTAGAGAGAGAGAGAGAGAGAGAGAGAGAGAGAGAAAGAGAGACAGGGAGAGAGACACAGAGAGAGAGAGAGAGAGAGAGAGCTGAGGCTGGCCTCGAACCCGGATCCTAGGTTCTCCGCCTCCCAAGTACTGGGATTACAAGCGTGCGCCACCACGCCCAGCCTCACGCAGGGCTTTAAAAAAAAATTTAAAACAGGGTCTTGCTAAGTTGTTGAGGGTCTCACTAAATTGTTGAATGGCCTCACTAAATGGCCTCCTGTCTCTGCCTCCCAAGTACTGAGATTTCAGGTGTGCACCACCATGCCCCAACTAAGTCTGCATCTCCCTCCCTCCCTCCCTCCCTTCGTTTGTTCCTTCCTTCCTTCCCGTACTGAGGGTTAAACCCAGGGGCGTTCTACCCCTGAGCTACATCTCTAGCCCTATTTATTTATTTTGAAACAGGGTCTTGCTAAGTTGTCCAAGCTGGCCTTGAACTTGGGTTCCTTGTGCGCCACCACGCCCGGCTTGAGTCATCTCTCTTCTGTCACACTGGGATTCCAGCTCCAACATTTTCTGGAACCAGCTGGGTCATCAGAGGTCACCAGAGCCATGCCTGTGGGCTGGGGGTGGGGAGGGGACCTTCAGCAAACTGCAGGATCTGTGGCCCCGCTTCATGGTGTCCACGCAGGAATGTTGGCCCAGCCTGTGGCCACACCTCTTCCCATTTCTCAAGGAAAGTTAGAAATCTACATTTCTTAAAAATTGTGAAATCTCACCATTTTTAAAAAAAATGTTAATAACAAATATCCACTGTGCCCGAGGGCCAGGTCCAGGCTCAGGCGTCCTCAGGTGACAGAGAGGAGCTCCTGGGGGAGGTGGCTGTCCAGCTACAGTGCCCTCACACCCAGGTCCCAGGAATGACAGGACCCCTGCAGGACACAGAGCCACAGCTAGAGACAGCTGGGCAATCATGTGTTTTCCTGTCAGACTGGGTCCTCCTGGCCACCAGGGAGGGGCCTGAGTCCCTGCTGGGTCCTTTGTCCCTGGTCACACTGGCCTGGGGCAGGGCGAGTGGGAGGATGGAAGGGACAGGTGTCCATTCTCTGGGATAATGAAGCAGAAGTTGGGGGTCCCATTGCAGAACTGTATACACACACACACACACACACACACACACACACACACACACACACACACACATGCCTGAGGGGGGGTGCCCAGGAGAGACCTGGGGAGGTGTCACTGAGCAGAGGGAGGGACAGCAGGCCTGGTGGGACAGAGTCTCCAGTAAATAGAAAGGCCAGGACCTTGCTGGAGAGGAGGAATTCTAGTTGGCAATGGGCGGGACTGCACACTTGCCCGGGATGAACTGAGCCCTGGGACGCCCATGTGGAAAGGTGGACAGAGCGCAGAGCGGCCACTACAGGCGGGGGCGGGAAGTGCACTGGTAGGGAGGCCCACTGAGGCCAGGGGAGGCCGGAGCCTGACTGTGCTCCGGGAGGGAGGCCGGCGCCTGGTACTCAGAGGTTGCAATGGATAGGGAGGCAGGTGGAGGGCGCAGAGGGACAGAGAGGAGTTGGGGACCCAGGGAGTCTTGCCTTTTCAGTAAAGGCAAAAGTTGATCTTTGGGGTAGCCCCTGCTACAGTATCATCTGGGCGGCACCCCGTCCATTCCGTGTCCGGTTCTGCCCCAGGACGCAGGCAAAGGGCGAGGCGGTGCCCGGAGCCCCGGGGCTGAGCGGTGGGACCCGGGCGCCCCGAGGGCTCTCCGGGCGGGGATGCTCCGAGGTGGGGTCCCCCAGCCCGGCCCGCCGCGCTTCTCCGCCGCCGCCTCGGGGTGTCTCTGCTCGGCTGCGAGACGGAGGAGCGCGCCGGGTCACCGCAGGCCTGGCCGTCCCCGCCTCCCGCGCCGCTCCCTCCCTCGTCCCTCCCGCCGCCGCGCGCGCTCGCCGCTCTCCCCGCCTTCGCGCTCCCGCCTCCCTCCGCCGCGCTCCTCCGCCCGCGCCCTGCGGCGCCGCAGCTGCGGGCTCCAGCTGCCCCCAGATGTGGGCTGGGCGGCGCGCGGGGAACTTTCGCGCCGGCTGCGAGTGCGGGGCCCCGGCCGCGCTCCGCCTGCCATGGAGCCGCCGGCGGGCGCCGCTCGCCGCCCCGCGCTGCTGCTGCTGCTCCTGCTCCTGCTGCCGCCGCTGCTCCTGCCGCCGCCGCCGCCCGCGGACGCCCGGCTCGCCGCCGCCGGCCCCCCAGGTACGCCGCGACCCTAGCCCGCGACCCCCGACCCCGACCCTCCGGGCGCCGCCGCCGACTTGGGCAAACTCCGCGCGCCCCGCCCGGGGCCAAGTTGGCCAACTTCGGGGCCGCAGGGGGCGCCCCGGGCCGCGGGGAGCCCGGAGCACTGGCGGCGCGGAGTCGCGGGTGCAGCCCGAGGGCCGGGGCGCCCGTGGCGAGCGCGGAGCCGGCTCGGCGGGGCCGGGGGAGCCAGGGCGAGGCGGCGCCGGGGCTCGCGTCTGGGGGCGCTCGGGAGGAGCGGGCGCCGAGCGCGCCCACTCGGGCCCCGAGGATTGGTCGGGGCGCCCCGAAGGGGATCCCCGGAGATCCGCGGGACCCTGCTGCACTCCTCCGGTCCTCGGGCGCTGGCGGACCGGGAGCGGGACGCAGGAGGCAGGCCGCCGGTGCTGGGAGCCGAGTCCTCGCTGCTCCCGAGGCTAGCGGGTCGGACACCTGGGCAGCAGGGGCGGCCGAGGGTCGGGGCGCGCGGGCGCGGGGCCAGCCGAGATGGCTACCAAGCAGCCCCTGTCCTGCCAAGGGCGGTAGGTTCCAGGGGCGGGGAGCGCGCAGACGGGCTCTTTCCCCTGCGAGCTGCGAGGCGCCCGCGGAGCCCCCGCCGGGTCGGGGCAGGGGCAGAGCTCGGAGCTGGCATGGTCCGCGCGGGGACTGGCCGGGGCGGCGGGGCTCCGGAGTGGTGGTCCTGTTGCCGCCCCTTCCCGTTTGCAAGAGCGCCGGGAGGTGCAAGCTAGCTTGGGGGGCTTCCTGGAGAGAAGCCCCTTCCCCTCGCATCGGAGCGAGGGCGGGGGATGCAGGGCTCGGCGGCGGGGCTCCGGGGCTCCCGGGGCTCGCCCTGTCTAACGCCCCTTTCCGTTGCAGGCGGGCCCCTGGGGCACCGAGCCGAGCGCATCCTGGCGGTGCCGGTGCGCACTGACGCCCAGGGCCGCCTGGTGTCCCACGTGGTGTCGGCGGCGACAACCGGGGTGGGGGTACGAGCCCGCAGGGCCGCCCCGGTCCAGACCTCGGGCTTCCCCGGAGGCAGCGAGGAAGACCCCGGAGGCCGCCTCTTCTACAATGTCACAGTCTTCGGCCGAGACCTGCACCTGCGGCTGCGGCCCAACGCCCGCCTCGTGGCTCCAGGGGCCACTGTGGAGTGGCAGGGCGAGACCGGCGCCACCCGCGTGGAGCCCCTGCTGGGGACCTGCCTCTACGTCGGGGATGTGGCCGGCTTAGCCGAAGCCTCCTCGGTGGCGCTCAGCAACTGCGACGGGCTGGTGAGTACTTTCGGCTCAGGACTCCGCCCTTGCTCGGCGTCGGAACTAGTTACCTGGGAGGCCCCTGGGAGGGCGAGGGCTAGGCTGAGAACCTCCTCTGCCTACCCCGGGCTTGGAGCCGCCGGCGCCGGCGCTGCTGAGCGGGTTGGCTGGGAGGCACGCTGTTCTGATTGGCCTGAGAGGGGGTGCTTATGCAAAGGAGGGGTGGTTCCCCACAGACCCCAAAGCCCTTACCAAACAGTACCGTGAGCATCTCCCTTCCCCTGCCTGCCCCTCTGCGTCCTGAATACCGGTGTAGTTGACACACATGTGTGCCTGTGCATGCGCGCATACGTGTTGGAATGTCAGCGCACACTTGTAGCTAGGTGTCTGTGAACCTGTGTGAGCACGTGAGCCGGCTGCTGTCTCTGGTGCATGCATATCTGTGGGCCTCTGCTCATCCCTGGGTGAGCATGTCTGTGAAATGTGTGCCTGTGTGTGTGTGACATGCGTGTGGTGGCATGTGCTCCGTAGTCTTCTTGCTTCTGTGTGTTCAGGTGACGGCTCTGGGCGCAGGCGTGGTGCTGAAATGCCCAGTTAGCGCTCTGCCCCTTGGCTGACCGGGAGCCTCTGATTTTTATACTGTGGTTTCCTGATGAACTCCAGTTGGTAATTTGAAAAGTCAGTTTTCTCTATTTTGAGCCAAGGGGAGTATTTGGAGATGAAAGCTCCAGTGCCCGCTTGATCTTTTGGGGACAGCCCCTGAAAGACAGGAGAGAGGCTGGGAAGGGTACCTCTTGGGACTGCCTGGGCCCCCCAGTGTAACTGGAGCCCTGGGAAGTTCACCTGGCCTGGCATGAGGGAGCCCTGGAGAAAGCCTGGATCAATGTTCGGGGAAGAGGCTGACATTGGCGGTGCTGTCCGCCTGCGCAGGGGCCTGGCACACGGCGGAAGCCACTGCAGTTTTCTATTTTGGATTTGGTGTGTGGTGGTCAGGCTGGCTCTGCTGGCCAGACATCTGAGGCCGCCCACCATGGGTTCCGCTCTAATTGCTGCTTAGGGCACTCCTGCTCCGCAGGGCAGCCACTCTCCCAGCCCTGCCGGCCCCCGAGCACCCATCCGCTGGCAGCCCGGGCTCGTCCTGCCGTTTGCAGAGCCGGCAATTACACCGGAGCCCCACAACCGCTGGCGTTCTTTTTATGGATACTCAGGAAGCAACACTTGTTGCTTTGGAAAATCACTGCCTTTGGCTGGGTTTAGTTAGAACCCAGGCATATTGCAAACCACGGTGAGCGTCCTTGGAGGAGCGGGGTTACAGCAGGGCAGCTCCTCCCACGCCCTCTCAGCTCATCCCAGGACTCGCAGGTGTGTCTCGTTGTATGCTGCAGGTGAGTTTCCTACACCTGAAAGGAAATCGTGTCTGGGGACATGGGGCGAAGTCAGGTGGGGGGCATGGCATGGATGCAGTGTGTCAACTCTGTGTATAATTCATTCCCGATGGAGAGCATTTTGGTGGTGGGGGGTTGTCACCGTATCATTCATTCACCTGTGTGTCTGGTGATTCATTTCTTCAGCCAGCACATCCTAATGTGCTGGTCCTCTGACCCTGGACTGGTCAGCGATGTGGTGGGCCTGGTGCCTACGCGGGGGCCGACAGGTTGAGGGGCACCGTGGCCAGGGCTCTTGGGCGCTATTTGAACGGAGTCATAGAATAAATCTCCAGCTGGAAAGGCTGCAGATGAGCACTTGGGTGGGGAGAAGAGTATAGCAGAGGTGCCGGGTGTGAATCGGCCCAGGCAGGACAGGCGTGCTGAACTGTCACAGCGTTGGACATAACACACTGAGAGGTACAAGACAGGGCTAGAGAGAATCCGGGGGCCTGAGCGGCCTTGGATGCTGCCAGTGGCCTGGAGCCAGTGCGCCTGCACCCTTCTCTTTGGGTGTATGTGTGTTCTGATCTTATAGCAATCAATTCTTTAACCCTTTGAATTCCTCCGGGCCTCCATGATAGGCCCACTCGAAGGACCTGGGGTTCTACCCCTGGTGTCTCTGGTCTTCGCAGTGACCCTGCAGGGAGCCTTATTTCTGGTTTACAGATGGAGCACGGAGGCTCTGAGAGGCTGAGCGACTTGCCCCAGGCCGTTGCAGCCACTGATGGCGGGAGTCTAGCCTGGCTCTGACCTCTCCTGCCAGAGTGCTCCCACATCTGGGTTGGTGGAAGATGCTAAGATATAATAAAGCAAATACTTCCTGCCTGCCCCTCTCTGTGGGCCGTGCATTCGTAAATGCACCCGATTCTCCAAGCCGCCCAGGCCCTCGGCCACTGCTCGCATAGAGCCCCGTCCTCTGCCCCTGGCGCTCTTGCCTGGTAGGTTCCCAAATACGCCAAAGCAGGTGGGTCAGGCTATGCTGTGCATGCAGATCCTGGGATCTTGTTCAAATGCAGGTTGGCCTTGTGCACGTCTGGGTGGGCCTGAGGCTCTGCGTCCTTGTAAGCTCCCCAGCCTGTGCTCCTGGTCTTTGGGCTGCCTGTCGAGAAGCAAGTCTCTGCCCCACCATTGCTCCAAGAGTACTGTGCAGGGCCCTTCTGCAAGTTGCTGTGAGTGAGTGGGGTTCCCTGGGCAAGGCATCCTGGGAAAGCCGCCGCGTTCACCCTGGGAGAGGCGAGGGCCAGTCTGGATCTCTGAGAAGTTCCGCTATAAAGAAATCTCATGCACTCCGTGCCGCCCAGCACTTCCACACAGATGGGATCACGGAACCCAGGCAGATGTGTGGCTAAACCAAACGTGCAGTGTTACAGCAGGCAGCGGGGCCTGCTGCTTAGAGGCTGAGGTGGGACGTGTCTCTCCCAAGAGCCATAGGCCCCTTCAGGCCTATTGTCCTACCCATGGCCTGGGACACACACTTGCTCATCGCTTGCCTGGTCCTGATGACACATAAGTGTATTTGTCTGTTTTAAAGGAAAGCAGTAGAGCCAGGCGTGGTGGCACATGCTTGTAATCCCAGTACTTGGGAGGCTGAGACAGGAGGATCACAGGTTCAAGGACTACCTCAGCAAGTAGTGAGACTCTCGGTAGCCTAGCGAGACCCTGTTTCAAAATAAAAATAAAATAGGGTTGGGGGTGTAGCTCGGAGGTAGAATGCCCCTGGGTTCAATCCCCAGTACCACACACACACACACACAAAAGGAAAGCAGTAGTAACTTTGATTGCATTAGACAGTGGCCTCCTAATCTGTGTGGTACAAGGGGACTGTCATCGAATCCACACTCTGTATTAGCCAGGGTCCTTTTAGTTACAAGCGACAGAAAGCTCAGCTTGGGTAAGTTTAAACAGAAAGGGGGAACTTAGTGGCTCACTGGGTGGGAAGTCTTCAGATGTGGCTGGATCCAGCTGTTTCTATCAGTTCCTCAGTTCCTCTTGCCTCTGCTTTCCTGTATGCTGGCTTTGTTTTCAGATGGAACCCCTCTGTGGTGAGTCCAGGGACCCCAGCAATGCCAGGCTGTTGTTTTTTTTTTGCTTGCTAATTCCAGCGGAGTTCTGTGTATCACTCTGGCTATCCTGTGTTAGGATGCTCCTGCGAGAATCGGGGCACAAGGTTTGCAGACTCCCATAGGACTAGGAGTGCAGGAGGCGCCACTCCCCGCAGTGATAGCAGGTTGGTTTTGGCCCCTGAGCCGGCCAGCAAGCAAATTCTCCAGGGGGCAGGAAGAGGCGCAGGAGAGCCACGTGAAGACGCGGGTGCCAAGACGCACCAGCACCACATTTCAGAGAGGCTGACGAGAGGTTCTTTTATAGCCATTAGTCAGAAGTTGTTGATAATAGTCACCGGGGGAGGGGTTAAAATTTACCATTTCACAATGAATGAGAAAAAAATGCTTAGTGAAGTATTCTTGTACAGCACATGGCAAGAGGCTTCTAGCGTCTCTTGGGCCGAGTGGTAGGTGTGCTAATTTCACATCATCTTTACATGCTTATTAAAAACACAACAAGCCTGTTGGCATGAAAAGCAATCACGTAAGTGACAACTGACTGACCCTACTGTGTGCCAGGCTCTGCTGAGCATCTTATCTGCATGGCCTTATTTAATCCTCACAACAGCCCATGGAGCATGGCATGATATTATCCCCACTCTACAGATGAAGAAACCCAAGAGAGAGAAAGAGAGAGAGAGAGAGAGAGAGAGAGAGAGAGAGAGAGAGAGGGATTATTGCTTTAGTCTTTTTTGGGGGGGAGTACTGGGGTCTAAACCCAGGGTCATTCTACCTCCAAGCTACATCCCCAGCCCTACTTTATTTTTATTTTGAAACAGGGTCTTGCTAAGTTGCTGAGACTGGCCTTGAACCTGCGATCCTCCTGTCTCAGCCTCCCAAGTACTGGGATTACAGGTGTGGGCCACCATGCCTGGCTGAGATTGCTTCAGTCTTGACAGCCAATATTTGAACATATATCTGTCTAATTCCGAGGTCACCTTCACTACATTTTATTGCCTATTTATTTTTGCATGCCAACAACAAAGAATAATAATAAAAAAAGGAATTGCACTTCTTTGACACATTCCCAATCTTTCCTACTGCACTTCTGGGAGACCTGCTCAGCCAGGAGTGTTGGCTGTGTCCAGGAAAGTGAGGGGGGTTGGAGCCACCCAGGCACTTCCTGGTCACCCGTTCTGGGCCACAGCTCCTTAGGGGTGTCCCGACTCCTCACTGATGGGGACCACAGTGCGGAATCCAGCAGGATGGAAATGCCCGCCCCACCTCTGCCTCCCACTTGTGCAGCGCTGGGGACCTCCTGACCTGCTGTCTGGCGGGGCAGGGCCCATGATGGTGGCCTGCATGTGCTGGCAGTGAAAAGCATCTGACCTTCAACGCTGGGGCCAGTCCTGGGTGCTGTGGGAGGAGAGGCGTACACCCCTCCCTGGGGGCTTGGTGCGAGCCCCTGTGACTCTGTGAGGCCTCCACTGTGGCCAGAGCTCAGAGAGGCCCACGCTCTCACAGCAAGAAGGAAGCCCCAGCTGCTGCCCCCGGGCTTGGTGCTCCATCTCATCTTGCTGGACATCAGGAGTCACTAAGAGCCAGAGAGAGAGAGAGGTCATAAGCTGGCCCGAGTGGCCAAGAGAAGAAGAACGCTGCATTGACGCCTTCGAGGCCGCTCGCCGGGCTCCAGCCAGCTCCGGTGTCAAGGGGGACAGGCAGGGTGCGTAGGCCCTAGGACTGTGGGGCTGGGGATGACAGGTCCTAGAATTTGTAGCTCTGCCTCTTGGATCCTCCTTCTTCCCACCTTGTCTTGTCACTGTCTAGAGAGCGAGGAGAGGGTGTCAGGACATCAAAGAGGGGCCGTGGGGACTTTTGGGTTCCATAGGTATCTGGACTCCTCAGGTCAGAGTGGGAGCACTTGCTTGGCGTCTGCTGCGAACCATCAACACAGCCACCTAGGGTGGTCTCAGCCCCCTCTTCAGCTTACCACCTTCCCTAAGACTCAGCGTATGGGTCAAAGAACCCGCTTACATTGGATACAACAAACACGGGACTGGTTCTCGGGGGGTTCTGAGGAGTGTCAGCTTCAGGCCTGGCTGGATGCAGGGGCTCAGGACACACTGTCTGCCCTCAGCTTTTCCTCTCTGTGTGTATTTCAGAATGCCCCTCCCTCCCTGCGGGAGCCATCAGCGGCTCCAGGTCTAACTTGTCTTCAGGGAGACACAGTGCTCCTTCTGGATGACTCGCAGGGCCCCTCCTAGGGAGGACTCGAGTTCACCTTGCTTGGGGTTAGGGGCCCATCTTTAAACCCACCTCTGTGACGCAGGCCTGGGGTTGAGGGCCAGACTCGGGAGTGGAGAGGGTCTCACCTGCTCCGCTGCCTCCAGACTCCTTCCCTGGGCAGCCCCACGCTCCCCAGGTAGAACACAGGCCTCCCCACTTCCCTCCAGACCCTACTTTTCACTTGGGCAGGACCCCCCACCCTTCTATAACCCCCCATCCAACCAGCCGCCATCTCAGAGACACTTGAACTTCATCCTGCCCTTGACCCTGGGATCGTGGCCACACCGGCTCCGGGCCCTGTCTGGCTTCTGGCTGGTCTCTCCTGGCGATTGTTTCTCCATACCGTAGCCAGAGTGATCTTTATAAACCACACACCAAGTCGTGCCACTCTTAGTGCACTAAAGGAGGACAGGTCCAAGCCCACTGGCCTGGCGTTCGAGGCCCTTCTTCTCATGACCTGGTGGCGGGAGGGGGGCTCCATTCTCCCCTGCCACCGCGTCCCCCTCGTGCCCGTGCTGCAGCCACACTGCGCGTTTGTCTCTCCAGCACTGGACACCAGGGCCTTGCAGGGCCGCGCCTCTTCCGCCCCTCTCTGCTTGCCTCACCGGTAGTTCTCAGCTGAGCCGCCCTTCGCCTCGGAAGCAGCCCTGGACCGACGCATGCCACGCTGCGCCATGGCGTCCCTGGCTGCGTCCGCGGGGGCCAGCTCCAGACGGGGTGGAGTTCAGCTGCAGCTGGGACGTGAGTGTGCCCAAGAAGTGGGCGGGCAAGGGCGTGGGACTTGGCCGGGAGAGCCTGTGCTCCGGTTCAGGGCTGGCCCACTGCTCCTACCTGCTCTGCTGCCAGCCCGGGCGGCCTTGGAGACTGGCCGCAAGCTCTGCCTTTCCACCGGGAAGCGCGGTGTGCGTGCGGGTCCTGCAGGGTCTTCTGGCCCTTGCTTCAGGGTTTATGGAACCCGAGTTAAAATGCCCTGGTTTAAACCAAACGAGGCAGGGAAGGGAAGCCCCTCTGGGTACAAATGGGAAAGGGTTGAGGAGGGGTGAGGGGACTCACCTGTGACCCTGGGCCAAGCACCCCTTCCCCCACAACCCTCGGTTTCTCCAGGTGGACAGGGACGGATGGGAGGTAGCCAATTCTGGGACCCCCGCCCCCCCAGGGGAACTGCAAACCTGGAGTTGCAAATTCAGGCACCTTCGTGGGGAGATGGGGACCACGCGCAAGCGGGGACAGGGTCAGTGGAGGGAGCGATGGGGACACAGGTGCCCCATTCCCCTTGATAGATCCTTGCTCCTGGGAGCGGCCCCTCCTGCCGGACCCACCCACGTGTCTGCGAGGACCCTATGTGGGCCCCGCGGTCCCCTGATGGGCCTCCAGCAGCAGATATGGAAGTGTCTGGAGGGGCAGTGGTGGCAGCAGGATCCTTGGGTAGGACTGGGCTCCTGGCAGGGGCAACTAGGTGGGCAGGGTCTGTCCAGCACTCGGCCTTACTCCATCACGGCCACCCACCCCTCTTCTGAGCGTCTACACTTCCTGGCTGGCCTCCTGGCCACGTTTCACTGGGGGCTGTTTGGTGAGAGGGAAGGGGCCTCCCTAGAGTCTCCACATCCCTGGGGTACTGGTGGCTTGTAGGGACTGCCTGGTAGAAAAGGGGAAGGACTTATCTTCTGAAGGCGCCACCCCCGCTCTGGTTATCACTGATTGGATGGACTCAGGTCACAGGACCTTTCCATAACCAATCACCGTGGCTCAGGAGCATGATGTGCTGATTGGCTCCCCCAAGCCTGGAATGGTAATGAGAGAACAAGGGCTGGAGCAGACCTCCAGGGTCGACCTGGGAAGGCAGGGTGCAGGGTCCAGGAGCTGGGGCCTCTGCGCAGGAGGCTCCTGAGGAAAAGCATCCCACATGGCCTGTTCATTCATCTACCTCCCTTGGAGCGTGGTACCCGACCCTTGTAGTATTCTGGTGTGTTGGTCACTGTTGTCCCCATTTTACAGATAAGGACACTGAGGCTCTGCGGAGTTACTAGATCTCTGGGGCCCTCCCTGAGCGGGGTGGCCTCCCCCATTGGAGTCCTTCAGGGAGGGGCGTGGTGGAGCCCGCGGCCACTCTTGAAGGCCAGCCCGGTCAGCCACTGTTTTCCAAGCCTGAGCCCAGGGAGGCCCACGCTCTCTGACTGCCCTGGGTCCTGTTGCTCCCCTGCCCTGCCCTCCTCGTGTGGTCTGTGAGGCCGAGTCCCCTGCTGCAGCTCATTCAGGTATCAGCAGGTTTGAGGTTCCTCCTGCCTGATGGCTAGCCTGGGATGCCCGGCACCCCCTGTCCCTAGCACTTGGGGACTGATGACTGAGGTGGGAGGTGGAGAAGGTTCACCCAGGCCTGCTGTGAGGATCAGAAGCCGGGCAGCTCCTGTGAGCAGAGGGGTCAGTAGGGGCTTGTCTGCCCTGAGCCCCAGGGATGCACCCCAGGGCCTGGCACGTCCACTCAGCACCATGGTAGCCTGGCTGTGGCCTGGGCCTCCCCACGCTGGTCTCTGAAGATCCACAGGGCAGGTGTGTGGACCCTCCAGGAAGGCAGCCATCTCCTTCCTTATCCTTACTTCTTCTTTGGCTTAGGCAGCCCTGGGAGCCCCGTGTGATGTGTTTGTGAACTGTGCTTGGAGAGAGGGTGTGTGTGGAATTGTGTGCATGTGTGTGCATGCACGTACATGTCTTCCTGTGTGCGCTGGTGTGCACGTGGATGTGCCTGTGAGTGTTCACGTGAGTGTGCACGTGGTGTGCGTGTGTCTGTGTGTAGGTGCGTGTGAGCATACTTTTGAATCTGTGTGTGCACATGTGTGTGCATTTGAGTGAGCGTGTGCGTGCATGTGTGTGTTCTCAGCAGAGATTTCCTGCAGGTGTGGGCCCTGATGTAGGGTGGATGTGCTGAGGAGAGAGGAAGACCCTGCCCCTTGAATTTTGGGACCGCCCCCACTGGCGGGAGCTCTGGAACAGGAGGGCCCCCAGGTAGGAGCCCCTCGCTCTGCTGCGTATGTTTCATATTAAATGTCAGCTGTCCACCGGGTCTGCGGTGCTGCCATTAATATGGAGAAGTTATTACCGAGCCTGGAGCCGGCTCCTTGGGCTCGTCCATGAATTTCAATTACAGCGCACGTGGACTCTGGGGAGGCAGAGCAGGGCACACAGCTTCCACTGACAGGCAAAGGGAACCCTGGCATCCGGGACCAAGGGCCAGGTACCCGGGGAGGCCAGGCAGGCTCTACGCTGCCTGAGTCCCCGCCAGGTGCATGCCAGTGGTTAACAGGGAAGGGGTGGGCGTGGTCTGTAGGCTGGAGGCTGCTGGGGTCATAAGGCTAACTCTGCCTGGGCCTGGGCCACCAGGCAGGAGGGGGCCATGGACCCGCCTCATCGGGCACTGGGAAGGTGGATGCACCCAGGCGGGGCAGGCTCAGGGAACACTGGCTGCTTCTGCATTTCATTGGATCTAAGGTGCCATCCATTATAGGGCACACCATTACTTTATATACCACCAAGATGCATCTAATTAAACTGCAACGTGGTGCCTTGACCGCAGTCCCTTGAGGCATAGGTGCCAGCCACCAAAGTCCCCAGTTGCCTGAACGCTCTCCCTCTCCCCAGTGAATGGGCGTCTCTCCAGCCTTGCGCTGTTCTGCACGGGTCCTGGTCACCAGGTACAGCCCAGCTTCGTCCCCTCCAGGGAGTTGTCTCGGTAAAGTCTGGAGTAGCGGTCGTTCCTCCAGGGATAGGTGTTTGCCTCGCTAGGGCCAAAGCTGTACATCCTGCTGTCCCCGTGCCTCTCTGTGCAGGCACCCTTTCGGCTGTCACACTGTGACTTTTCAAAGACCTTTCGAGTGGCAGGGGTCTCCACAGAGAAGTGCCACTTCTCTCCACTGAGTCGCTGCAGGCTGCTGACGGAACCCACTGGTCTTGCCCAGGGCCCAGTCTGGCAGCTGGCATGCAAAGTCCATGCTGGATTCAGGGCAGTGACAGAGCTGGTCTGTGTGCCCCCGAGGGACCGGCCCTCGCCAGCTCCGTGAGCGGAACAGTCAAGGATTCATCTCTGAGTTTGGGCATTTCTCCTGTGAGAGCAGAGCTTGGGACCACATGGAACAGGAGGAGTGTTTATGTGTCATTCAAGCTTGCGGCATTACAACGAGTGGCTCGAGAACATCTTGCTATGTGTGTACAGTTGTGTGGTGCTTGCGGATGGCGGTGTGTTCTGAGAAATGCATTGTGGGTTGATTTCATCGTTGTGGGAATATTATAGAATAAGTACACAAACCAAGACAGCTACGATGTCACTAGGCGATACACTCTTACAGTACCACTGTCATATATGTGGTCTGTCATTGACCAAAACGTCCTTACGCGGTTTGCAACTCTGTGTGTGCGTGTGTGTGTATATTATATCTATACATGTATTTCTTTTTAGATTAAGGAAACCTCAGGTTAAGCAATGCCTTAGGTAGACTCTGTTTTTCTGGTAGTCTGTTCTTGTGCCAATACTAAACTGTGTTTATTATGAGAGCTTCAGAGCTCTAAAATCCAAAACGTTAGATACTTTGAAGTGGGATTCTCCCATACAGTAGCTGTGGAGCCCCACCAAGTTACCAAGCACTTGAAATGTGGCGGGTCTGAGTGAAGAGGTGCTCTGGGTGTAAAATACATACCAGGTTTCAAAGACTTCCTACCACAGTGGGAAAAGAATGTGAAATATTTCACAGATAATTTTTATATATTTATTGGTGCATTGTAATTATACATCATAGTGAGAGTCAAAGTAATACATTCCTAGGTATACACAGATAATTTTATTTTTTTGTGGTGCTGGGGATCAATGCAGGTTCTCACGCATGGGAGGCAAGTGCTCTACCACCGAGCTGTACCCCCAGCCCTCACAGACGACTCTACAGTATTGATTGCAATAAAATGATATTAGTTATAGTTGAAATGGTAATCTTTTGGACATGTTGAGTTAAATAAGATATATTATAGAAGTTAACTTCACCTGTCTTTTTCTTTTCTTTTCCAAACGTGGCTGCATGTGAAGCTCCCCTCCTGTCCTCTTGGACAGAGCTGCTTGGGGATAGCTGGCTGGTTTCTTCCTCTTTCCTTTGCAAAAATTTTCTTGGCTGGTTGGTCACATCTGTTTATTCTTTCAAATGAATTTTAAAATTGTTTTGTCAGGTTAAACAATCCCTTGTGAGTTTGATTGACATTAAATTAAACTTAGAAACTAATTAGAGGAGGAATTGACATAATTTATAGTATTTACCAGGAACATGGTGTAGCTTTCAGTTTATTTAATTCTGCCTTCACGCTGCTCAGTAAAGTATTATACATTTTTTATACTGGACATCTATTTTTTTAATCAGGGTTATTTCAAGGATTTTTTTTTCCTCTTTGCCATTGCAAATTGAACCCTTTCCACCCATCGCTGGTACACAGGAAGGCTATTGATTTTTATATAATTATGTTTTATCAAGCGGCTTGATTGAACTCATTAATTCGAATATATCTTTGTGCACTCCCTTGGGCTTCCTGGGCACGCCGTTGTGCTGTCTGGAAGCCGGGATGATCTTGCTTCTCATTTCCAATCTGCACTTTCTAGAACCTTCAGAGCGATTTTAAGTAACCAGAGGCGTCCTCGTGCATCCTTGGCTGGGGCTGGCTCTGATGGGAACGCCCCCGGCGTTTTCTCTGCTTAATATAATGCTTGCTTGTGGATTAAGATGGATTTCATGGGAAGGCAATATTCTCTGAATTCTAGTTTCCTAACGTCCTGTTTTTATCAGCAAAGGAGCTGAGATCTAGAGGAAATGTCCTAACTTGTTATCCTACCCGCCCTCCCCCCCAAAGCCAGCTCTGTTGCAAATCCCTGGGGCTTGTGTCGTCAGCTCTGGGCTGATGCCAGCCCTCCTTCCTTGCCCACTCTGCTGGCCCAGAAATGAAACCCAGTCCCCATTTCCAGCGGTGGGAAGCCACTCCTAGTAGGAAGCGGCTGTGGGGAGTGGGGGCCAAGGGGGAAAATTCCTACCTGGATTTGCCAGGTTTTCTTTTCCTTCTTCCTAATGGTGTCTCCCTGCCTTTCTCCAGTTTCTGCAGTGTAGACCCCCTCAGTCCTCCTCGTACCTCCCAGAAGACCCTCACAGAAGACCCTGCCCTTTGCTCTGACCCATCGGGGCCATCTTGCACAGCCTGCTCATGCCCACACTTCCCTTTAATTCCACGTGCTTCTCAAAATGATTTTTCCAAACAGAGACAGGTCCCACCTTGGAGGAAATCTCCGGTCCCATCTTGCGCTGTTTCTCATCCTGTGATCTATCTGTCCACTTGTCAGGGAAGAAGAGATGATTCCGTGAGGGGTCTGAGGAGTTTTCAGTGGGGGAGAGAGATGGGCGGAGTCCTTGGCTTATGTGACGGAAAAGAATTTCAGCATGTGCCAGTCAGAGACATAGACTGACTTATGAAGATTTAGAAAAACAAGAAATACACAATCAAGGGAGAATATGGCCATCTTGTGTGAGTGGTGCATGTTGGGGTGCATGGCTCTTCTTTTTTTTTTTTTGCGGTACCAGGGATTGAACTCAGGGGTGTTCTACCTCCGCGCTATGCCCCCGGCCCTATTTTTTATACTTTATTTTGAAACCGGGTCTCACGAAGTTGCAGAGGGCCTCACTAAGGAGAGAGAGAGAGAGAGAGAGACAGGGAGAGAGAGAGGGAGAGAGCTGAGCTGAGGCTGGCCGCGAACCCGGATCCTCCGGTCTCCGATTCCCAAAGTACTAGGATTACAAGCGTGCGCCACCACGCCCGGCTATGGCTCTTCTTTTAATTTTATTTATTTTATTTTTCGCAGTACTGGGGATTGAACCCAGGGCCTTGCACATGCTAGGCAAGTGCTGTACCACTGAGCTACATCCCCAGCTTATGGCTTCTTTTTACGGAAGCTCGGCCGGGGGTGGGCGTGGGAACACATGTGTGGAGATCACAAGGTGGTTGACGGTGTGGTCTCCATTGTCACTGGCACCGCAGGTCACGGCGCCTCAGGTGATGATCACAAGTGAGAGAATGACCAGTACGTAACCTGGTCAACTGCCGATCTTTGCTGTGGTCTCTGTTGCCTGATCAATAGATAGTGCTCCTGCTTAAACTATTTATAGGTGAAACAATGAACAGTTCTCAAGGTATATGTCATAAATGAGTAAAGACTTGTAGATTTCCCAGAAATGTGGGCATGACAGGCCTGGCTTTGAGGAACTTCAGCCCAAGCCTTTCATTTTACGGTTGCGTTTTCCTCCTTCTTCCTTTACAGTCTCCTTTCTACCTACCTCTTTTTTATTTCTTCTACCTATTTTTATTTTTTATGCTACCTCACACTGATTGATGGGCATGGAATCTGGGGGGCTTTGAACAGTATCCTGCCTGGGCCCCACCCCGAGAGATTCTGATATCGGATTCAGGCAGGACCTAGGGTCTGTATTTTTCAAGAGCCACATGGGGAAGTCTTACCCCCAGTGGGATGGGCACCCACTACGCAGGCCATGAGGCATAAGGTCCCGACAGAAGCAGGTCTGGGCCTCTTGCTGGCTGGTGACTCTGGGGTTCCCGAGTTGCTTGGGATGTGGGTGTGTTCAGAATGTCATGGGAGGGCTGGGCGTGGTGGCACACGCTTGTAATCCCAGTACTTGGGAGGCTGAGACCAGAGGATCCAGGTTCGTGGCCAGCCTCAGCTACTTAGCGAGGCCCTCTGTGACTTAGTGAGACCCTGTTTCAAAATAAAGAATAAAAAATAGGGCTGGGGGCGTAGCTTGGAGGTAGAATACCCCTGGGTTCAATCCCCAGTACCACACACACACACAAAAGAATGTCACGGGAGGATGGGGCCATAAGGAAATGATGGCCAAGAAGGGCGCCAGCCCCCTGCCTGGAGCCCGCCACGGAGGTGTGGCCAAGTTCGGCCCTTCGCTGGGAAATTCAGAGCCCTGGCAGAGGGAGGGCAGCCCCTGGCATGGCTGTCCCCAAAGCTGACCACAGCAGAGAGGGGAATTAAAAGGACAAGAGAAGGGAGTGTGGACTCCCAGGATAGTGACTGGTGCCCGTGGCTGGGCTGTCTGCTCCTGGGCACCGAACCCGCTGTCCTGGCCGCCGAGTCCCTTGGCTCAGTGAGGCGCCCTGCCCTCCCGCTGCCTTCTCGGTTCCCCTTCCCTTTCTGCACCTGTGGCTGGCCTCTGGCCTCTGGTTCCAGCTCAGTAGCTCTGAGTGAAGGTCAGGGCCTGGGGCAGCATGACTGTCACAGCCTGGGGTGGCTTGTCTGAGCCCCTGTGATAGTGTGACGTAATAATCCTTAGCACCACGGGGAGAGAGAGAGAGTGTTTTTCCTTCATCCCTGCTTCCTGGCTCAGAAATCCTAAAACTCTTGTAATTTCCTGAGTGATAAGGGCGCTGGGAACATCTTTTATTGTAATATCTTGTTTTGGCCCTGGGTTCCTTCTAAGGACTTCGGAATCCGCAGAGCACAGATGTTAATGAGGGGACTGTGCTGGGGTCCCTGGAGAGCTTCGGGGTGGGGGCAGGATGGGAGGGTTGGGGCTTTCAAAGGAACATCTGAACTTGGGGTTCGGGGAGCTTCTGGCTGGGTGGGCTCGTGACTCGTGGAGGTTCCTGGTGAGGGGTCGGCATCTCTTCCCTCTGGCTGCTCCTGAGTGAGCCTTCTCACCAATATGGAACCTGATGAGGAGTCCTGGGGAGCCCCGATCGACAGTCAGACTTTCAGAAGAACCGGAGGCCCACGATGTGCGACTGGCGCCCAAGTCACTGTGAACAGTATCATTACTGGACTAAATTGTAGGACAGCAGACTGCTGGAGGGAGAGCTGGAGAATCGGTGGGTGTGAGGGAAAAAGCCACACTTTTGGTGTCAGAAGTGTGAGTGAAAACAGATCCTAGTGGGGCACAGGCCGCCTGGGGCCGTGACAGAGGGAGGGAGGTCCAGGCCAGGGCCTGGCCTCAGAGGCCCCAAAATGCCGCTGCAGAGACAACTGGGGGTGGGGTAGGGCGGGGAGGGAGGAGGATGGGGTCCTGGGTCCTGGCCCAGAGCCTCCCTCCCTTCTCTGGCTCTCTCTTCCTTTTTCTCTCCTTTCCCTTTTCTCCCTCCCTTCCCCCTGTTCTTCTCCTCCCCTTTCCCCTTCCTTCCTCTCTCTTCCCACTCCCTTTCTCTGTCCTTCTCTCTTTCTCCTCTTCTTTCTCTGCTCCTCCCTCATCTCCTGTCTCCCTACCTGCCCCTCCTTGCCCTTCCTCGGGGTCTGCACACTGTAGCCCCAGCCTGAGCCCGCACCTTCCTCTTCCCGCAGCACCTCCTGCGACACCACCGAGGCACACTCTGGGAACACCAAGGTGTCCTCCCCCTGAGCTGGGAGGGAATGGGTCTCAGAGAGGGGAGGAACCTGCCCAGGGTCACACAGCCCAGCTGGTACTCCAGGTGGAACCTTTGCCCTGCCCGGAGGAACAGGTGCCCACCACCCACACAGGCTGGATTCACTGCTGCCAAGGGGCTCCTCCGCCTCTTCTTGGCGATCCACCTGCCAAGCTGGCTTAAGTCTTGGTGTACTTCCCAGTCAATAAGGTCCAGGCCTCCCCGCCTGTCAGAGCGGTTCCCCCCTCAGATAGGTGGCCTGGCCTTTGGGCATGGTTGTCCAGTCGAGGGCCCAGGCCTCACCGACTGTGTTCTTGTTGGGAGACACTGCCCAGTGTCTGTCCCTACCACTGAGGTGACCAGAGTTGGCTGTGTTCTTCTCTTTGGGGGTTTCTGGAAGGCGCAGAGCTGGGGCAGCGACGGGAAACCGCTGGCCGTCAGGGTGGTCACTCTGGGCCTCCGGGTAGCAGGTGGAGGCTCATCTGTCTTGGAGCTGGCCTGTCTGGATTGGCCGCTGGGCTCAGTCTTCTCTGCCTGGCCTCCCAGTGCCAACTGGGTTCCTGTGGACCTGGCTCCCCTGGGAACCCCTGGCTACGGCTTCTAGTTAATTATGTGGGTGCCAGGGCCCCGCTGTTGCTGAAACTCGTGTTTCTTTAGTGATTGGTGGTGGCCCCGCGGCCCTCCTTTGAAGCTGACCACCGGTGCTGCTGGGGGCTCATTAGCCCTCCGTCCACTTGGGCGGGTTTATATCTTCAGCGCTCCTCTTGTTAGCTTCCGTTTCTTCTGGTCAGCTCTCTCAGGCCTGTCCTGCTCATTTCTCCTGTTGACTCAGGCTGTAGAAAATAACCAGGCTTAGCCCGGTGTGGT
>PVJS01015378.1:19716-39087 GCA_004027185.1 Glis glis
AAAAAAAAAAAAAAAAAGAGAGAAAGAAAGAAAAGAACCAGCCTTTCAAAGAAATGCTCCAATGCTCTGTTATGTTTTGTGCCCCCTACATTTGATTTTTAAATATTTAACTCCTAGCTGGGTGTGGTGGCGCACGCTTGTAATCCCAGTACTTGGGAGGCTGAGACCGGAGGATCCAGGTTCGCGGCCAGTCTGAGCTACTTAGTGAGGCCCTCTGCAACTTAGTGAGACCCCAGTACTGCAAAAAAAAAAAAAATTAACTCCTTTAATTCAAATGAAGTAT
Source organism: Glis glis (assembly GCA_004027185.1). NCBI lineage: Eukaryota > Metazoa > Chordata > Mammalia > Rodentia > Gliridae > Glis > Glis glis. The sequence goes on from PVJS01015378.1 coordinate 20,000, forward strand.
GCTTCCTATACTACATAAGGGATTGAACCCAGAGGCATTCTACCTCTAAGCTACACCTCCAGCCCTATTTCATTTTTTATTTTGAAACAGGATCTTGCTAAAATTACTGAGGCTGTCCTCGAACCTGCCATCCTCCTGTCTCAGCCTCCCAAGTACTGGGATTACAGGTGCGCACCACCACGCCCGGGTGGGTATTATTTATTTTCTAAGTCGCCGCTCTGTGGTCTTGGCATCCTCTGTTTACTAGCTCAGCCTTTCTTTGGGACTCCGGGAGGCCTGTTTCTCCACCCACAAAGTTCCTGGAGGAGATCTGGCTTATTTCTGGCCTGTCCGTGTTTCTTTTTTGTGCCAGTTCCAGGCTTTTTAATTACTGCTGCCCAGGGATGTGTTCAAATATCTGATCAGGCAAAATCATCATCCTGACTTTAAAACAATGTTTTGGTTGTATGTGTCTATTTTCCAAATGGATTTTGGGTTTGTTTTCGTACGGTCTTAAAAAGTATTACCAGAGGACCTTTATTTTGGTTGATATTGACTAAAATAGTGTCTAACAGGCAGTGGAGCCTCAGCCAATCTTTGCCCAGCAAGTGAGCGATACCTTCAAGATGTTTAATTTTCAAAGGGAAATAAGAACTCCGATTCAGGTCTCTTAAAATATATCCCAGTAGGTTTATTAGTAGGAGTTTCAGAATTTAATTGATGTTGTGAATAGGATCTTTTGCATTACATTTTACAGCAGGTTATGACAGGCATCTAGAAACACTTTGAATTTATAACAGGCACGTGACCCTTTACTGAGGACCACGTGGGACCCGCTTGTTCCAGATTAATGATATTCTCTGTTTAGGCATCTTCATTCCTAACGACCAGAGTTAAAAACAACCCATTAGGACAAATTATATGTGCATCTGAAGAACCGCAGCTGAACACTTGACAACATTGGGGACCTGCCAGACCCAAGCCCCAGCGTGGTCACTGTCCTCGGGTGAGCCCAGACCCCTCCTTCTGGTCGCGTGCTCCCCGTGTGTCCCAGCAAACACGTCTTCTGTTATTCCAGTGGCTCGGATGTGAAACTCGGCTAATCACAAAACATCCTTCCAAGATAAATCTCTTGCTTGAGTGTTCCTCGTGTTTGCATTCCTAGATAAGCAAGCGACTGTTTATTTTTCATCTAGATGTTTTCCTGAACTTCTTTATTATGATTTTTTTCCTTTTGGTGATGGTGGGGAGGATGTTCTAACTCTGCAGTCATCTTCTGCAACTCGTAATAGTCTCGTCTCTTCTTTTTTAATACTTGTTCATCCCATGTCTTATTACAAATCAGTTGGAGCGTAAAATGGAACTTGAGTCATTTTGCATTGCACCGCAGCCGTGGCCTCGGAGCGTCCCGCCTCCACTCCTAAGGCAGTCCCGCCAGGTCCTGCTTGACCCAAAGTGGACACAACCTGGCTAAATGGATCTCCACGTCCACCGAGCCACAGTTCTGTGACTCTTCTTTCTATTGCTTCAAACACAGGACATGCCTGTGTGGTTGGTGGCTTGGTGGGGGACAGGTGGCAGGGAATGGCCTTCCCCTTGGGTCAGGGAGCCTCTTTCAGCTCCGTGTGGTGTTAGGTGTCCCCAGTGGCCAGGCAGCAACATCCCTAGGTATGTGCAGAGATTGTTTGTGGGGCTCGTAGGCAACTTGCTTCCTTGGAAAGACTTAACAGGAGTGGGGCGTGCCTGTAATCCCAGTACTAGGGAGGCTGGACAGGAGGATCGTAGGTTGGAGGCCAGTGTGGTAACTTAGCAAGGCCCTGTTTCAAAATAAAAAATGAAAAGGGCTGCAGGTGTCGCTCAGAGGTAGAATGCCCCTGGGTTTGATCCCTAGTAAAAGACAGACACACACACACACACACACACACACACACACACACACGAAGGGAGGGAGGGAGGGAAGACGGCTGGGTGCTTCTGCTGGGAGGTGGTTCAAGGAGGTGCTTGGAGAAGATCAACAGGTAGATCAGTTTTACAACCTGGAAACTCCCCGTGGATTTGGACGTGAGTCCCTCCTGGCCCTTTGCTGATGAGATGATTTTCTGAACTTTGGTTCCTCACTGTGCTGGGCACAGTTCGCAAGCCAGCGGCCACGCGCCACGTCACCCACAGATGGGTTGTTTGACCATCTCCGTGTTTGACAGATTTCTCACAAGTTTCTCTTGAGAACTTGGGAGGATGCTGGGCTGTGCTCCCGAGGGCTGGATGGAGAGGGCCGGAGCCCTCCAGAGGGTCCCACCTCAGTCTCCGCTGCTCCCTAGAGTCTCCTGGTCTGCTTCTCTTGATTCACTTCCTGTGTCGTCCTGCGCAGGCACCTGGGACTTTTCTCGTGCATTAGGTGGGGCCACGTGGCTTTGGAGAAGGTCGTTTCTCTTTCCTTCCATGATTTCAGTTTATGGACCACTGGCCCTCCGCAAGGCCCCAGGCCCAAGTCAGACGCTGTCCCGCCCCGTTGAGTGAGCTTGATTCCGGCTGCTTCGCGCGGCGGCTGAGCCTCTGATTTCTCACCTGTGAAAGGTACAAGTGGCTGTCGGTAGCTGCTTTGGTGGGTCTCGATGAGGCCAGAATGAACCGGGCCTGTGGCCAGTACTCGGTGGCGACGGCCTTTGTCACTACAAGGTAATAATATTTTCCTCACGGCGCAGCTGCTGGAATCGAAGTGTGAAAGTCTCTGTGAATGCCCAAAGTGCAGCGCAGATCCTCATCGCTGCTGAGCTCCGCTGGCTGCGCTGGGCTGGGCGTGGGGAGCGGAAGGGGGCGCAGGCCGGGGAGGGCGGTCCTGCCCCAGCCCGTAGCCGGCCCGGGGACGCGTTGCCAGTGGAGGCCGTGACTCTTCTGAAATGGAATTCCTGGGTCAGAAGGAGGAGAACAGATGTTTACTAGACGAGGCCAAGAGCCGCTGACGTCATCGCGAGCCCCTCAGGACACCCCGCGAGGCTGAGGGTCCTCCGGCTCTTCCTGCGGGGGAAGCATTCCTGGGGCGGTGGCCAGGGTGAGGGGGCGCGCACTCACCCCATTCCTTCCACCAGATCCTCCCCACCTGAACGCAATTAGTCTGGATGTGGAAAAGATTTGCAGTCTGGAAGGAGAAAAGAGCGCTGTTGGCGGGCGGGCTCTGAGAAGGGAAACGCAGGCCTGCGGAGCAGCCATCGCAGCCACCAGCCAGGGACAACGGGAGCACGTGGCCCTTCCTCCTGGGCGGGAGAGTCCACATCTGGGCTTTAAACTGGATTTCTTTTTCTCTCTGCTGGTTGTCCCAGTAGCGCTGTTTGTTACATGATCAGTTATAGGATTCTCACTCTGCTGTTTCTTCTTTGGTCTCAGATCTGGAAGCATGTGGGGCTGGGAGGCAGCTGGGGCCTCTCGCTGCTGTGTCCGGCACCTGTGTGGCCGGTGCCTGTGGCCCTGTCCCTTCCCTCTCCCCAGGTCCAGATTCCTGTGACTGCAAGTGGCAGAAATCCCAGTGCAAACCGGCTCAGGCCAGAGAGGAAACGCATTGCGGCTCAGGCAGCTGCTCCAGCCTCCATCTTGCTTCAGCTCAGCCTCCCCCTGCGCGCGCAGCCCCGCCTCGGTGGCTCACCTGGGACACCTGGCTCATCTGCTGCCGCAGCCACACCAACCATGCCAGCAGCTCTGAGAGGCTTTCTCCGGGGTTTCCCGCCAGAGTTCTGAGACTGGTTCTCATTGGCTCGGGCTGGGTCATGTGCTGTGGCTGGAGCAGGAAGCAGGGCTTTGATTGGCCAGGCCTGGTGACAGGACTGCTCCAGGGCGGAGCCTGTTGTTTGGACCTGCTGGAGGGTTAGGGTTTGTTTTGAGTTTGGTGTCCCCCAAAGGTTCATGTGTTAAGGCTTAGAGGTGGGGCATGGCTGGAGGAGGCGGGTCACTGGGGGAGTGGTCTTGAGGACTATACAAATCCCTAGTCCCCTCATCTCTCTGTGCTTCTGGCGGCCATGATGTGTCCCTGAGCCACACGCCCTGCCTCCTCGGTGCCCACCAACCGTGGGCTGAAACCTCTGAAACCATGAGCCCCAACCACTCTCTCTTCCTCTTAAGTTGTGCTCTTCAGATATTTTGTTCGCAGCCACGAGAAAAGCTGACTAAAATGGGGAGCCGGGGACCCCACTGACTTTCTGTCTCTCTCCAGAACCTTACCCCTGTCTCCTTGCTGGCTCCTTCCCTCCTGTTTCTCCTGCTGCGATCCAGCTGCCCTACGAGAAGCACAGTGCCTCCCCACCGTGCCCTGACTCGAGGACCTTCGGTGGCTCCCCGTCACTGACAGGGTGAAGCACAGACCCTGGCCAGTCATCCTGCCTTGCTTATCCTGCGCGATCCTTCCTGTCTTCCACTCCGGGGGCCTGGGGTCAGAGCTCTGAGAGAGCATACATTCCCACCACGTGTCCCCTCTGTCCTTGTTGAAAACAGCCCTCATGTGGTTCTGGGAGGGGACCGTCGGCTTGGCCGCAGTTGAACCTCAACAGCAAATGATCTGGGGGGCAGGTGTGAGGGTGTGTTGGGCTGCCAAAGGAGCTGGGCTCCTCCACTAGCAGAGCAGGCAGAGTGGGGGTCCCCGAGCACCTCTGGGCTTCGCCCGAAGTGCTGGGAACCCCATTCGCATGGCCAGCCCCTCGCCACCAGTCTCTGGGCAGCCTTCCTGTCCCCCGCCCCGGCAGTCAGCATGGCTGCGTCCCTGCTCCGCTCTGTTGCCTGCCTCCCCCTCGCCTGCTCTGTGTCACGGACTCTCTTGGCAGTCTGGTGAGGCCCATGAACTCCCTGACCAAAATAATGTTTTTAATGCATAGTGAGAAACAAAAAGGAAACCAATTCTATTGAAATAGGGCCGTCAGCGTGGGGACACTCAAAACACATCCATGCGCGAGCTTTTTAGCGTTGTAGAATCATCCTGCTGTTTTCTTTCTTGGTAATAGTTTTATTGAGATGTAATTCACATACCATCTATTTCACGCGGACAAACCGCACACTCCTCTTGGCCTGGGTGTTCACAGAGCTGTGCGACTGTCACCAGACTTCATCTGAGAACAGGCTCTTCACTCCAAACAGAACACCCACATTCTTACACCCCCAAGTACCCCGTATGCCCCAACCCCAGGCGACCGCTTGTCTATGCCTATCTCTATCGATTTGTCTATTCTGGACATTTCCTATAAATACCCTTTGTGACTCTGAGTCTGGCTTCTTTCACTAGTGTATACTGTCTTAAAGATTCATCCATGTTGCCGGGTGTGGTGGCGCACGCTTGTAATCCCAGTACTTTGGGAGGCGGAGACCGGAGGATCTGGGTTTGCGGCCAGCCTCAGCTCTCTCGCTCTCTCCCTCTCTCTCTCTCTCTCTCTCTCTCTCTCTCTCTCTCTCTGTCTCTACCTAGTGAGGCCCTCCACAACTTCGTGAGACCCGGTTTCAAAATAAAGTATAAAAAATAGGGCCAGGGGCATAGCGCGGAGGTAGAACGCCCCTGCGTTCAATCCCCCGTACCGCAACAAAAAAAAAAAGATTCATCCATGTATCCATGTTGTAGAACATACCAGAACTGCACTCCTTTTTATAGACAGGTTCTATTCTATTGTATGGATATACCACAATTTTTTTTTCACATGTGTGGAACTGGGGATTGAACCCTGGGGGTGTTCTACCTGGAGCTACACCCCCAGCCCCATTTTATTTTTTATTTTGAAACAGGGTCTCACTAAGTTGCTGAGGCTGGCCTCGAACCTGTGATCCTCCTGTCTTAGCCTCCCAAGGACTAGTATTATAGGTGTGTGCCACCACGCCTGGTTGTATTATATTTTTAGAATGTATTCCTACTTAAAAAAAAGTCTACTTAAGAAACAACACCTTGTCCACATTGCGCTTGCCGCGTCTCTCGATGGTGTCACTAGACCTCGCGGAGGGGTCGCCATAGCCTGTCTGGGCCTCTGTGGTTTCCGGTGCGGCCCCCGCAACCCCGGTGCTGGTGGGGACTCCCATGGGTCCTGGCTCTGGGTGGGCTCAGCCCGAGGACGCGTGGGTCCTGCCTCCGGCCTGTCCTGGTCTGCAGGTGGAGCCCGGGCCATGGCATTGCCTCTGGGCTGGTGCTCAGGAGGAGAGTGCCTGCGACTAGGGGACACTTTGCCAGGGACCTCTCTCTGGGGACACCGGAAGTTGGGGGTTGGGCTCCAGCTTGTGTATGAGAGGCCAGCACTGCCCTGGCATCCCAGGCCCCTGTCGGAAGGAGCCACCTCCCAAGCGGCCTCTGCTTCCCAGCTCTGTCCCTGCCACACTTGGGTCGCTGCTCCACTGGGCTGGGCCCCGCCTGACGTGGAGCTGCCAAGGTCTTGTCTCCTGCCCTCCCGGAGGGGCCGCCTGGCCTGCTCCTTGGATTTCAGAGGCAGCCGGAGGTTTCCCTGACTCCGTGGCGGGCGACAGCCTCGCCGAGCCATCTAGAATTGGCTCCTGGCCTCCTCGGGTCTCCTGGGTGTCTTATGTGGCAGTGTGGCTCTATTTCAGGGCCTGCGGGAGTGCCCGGCGCCACCTCGGGGTTTGCCCTGAATCCAGGGGCTGGATCACAGCCCATGGTGTGGACCTGGGTGGCGGAGGGACAACTGGGTTCCTCACTCCTGTGTGACCTTGGGCAGGTTCTGTCCTGTGTCTGAGCCTCCCGGGTCTCAGGTGTAAGATGCCAGCAAGGACTAGTCCAAGAAAGGGATGGGTGGTGCTACACCCCCAGGTCCTCTCCCCACCCCAGCTGGGCCCTGCAGACCCTGGCATCGCCGGCACTAGGAGTCTTGGCCTGGCTTACAATGGCCTGCAACTTTTTGTTCTATCTTCCTTAAATCAAAAAGTGTCTTCTGCCGGGCATGGGGGCGCACACCGGTAATCCCAGTACTTGGGAGACTGAGACAGGAGGATCACAAGTTTGAGGCCAGTCTCAGCAACTTAGTGAGTCTCTCAGCAACCCTGTTTCAAAATAAAAAATACAAGTTGGGCATGGTGGCACATGCCTGTAATCCCAGTACTTGGGAGGCTGAGACAGGAGGATCGCAGGTTCGCGGCCAGGTTCAGCAACTTAGGCCCTCCATAACTTTGTGAGACCCTGTTTCAAAATAAAAAATAAAATAGGGCCAGGGGGGGTGGAGCTCAGAGGTAGAATGCCCCTGGGGGTTTAATCCCCAGTACCAAAAATAAATACATAAATCACTATAAAACAACTAACTAACTAAATTTATTCATTTATTTATTATTAAATACAGAGGGCTGGGGTACAGCTTGGAAGTAGAATGCTCCTGGGTTCAATTCTCATTAACCCCCCCAAGAAGTGTCTTCTACACCTTCATATGAAGCAGAATACATAGTAAACCAATGAAAATTGAAATCCCTGTTATCGCACCACCTTGTAACATTTTCTTTTGTGTCTTCTCCATCTATGCACATATGGACACACATTCAAAAAGGGCTATATTGTGCGTCCTTGTTGTGACCAGCTTTTATTCAGTGTATGTGTGTGCATGTGTGTGCGTGTGTGCGTGCGTATGTATAATGGCCATATTTCTGGAACATCCGCTCCAGCGTTTTGCTTTAACATCTTTGACCAGGAGCAACAGGATCTTGGGAAATGTGGGGAGTCCTGGGGCCTAAGGGTGAGGGGAGGCCGAGAAGGGGCACCCCAGGCTTCTCGCTTGTGCGGATGGAGGGAGGGAGGTCAGGAGGAGCGGTTGGAGGGCGTGTCCCTGGGTCCCTCTCCCAGGAGGAGTGGCCAGGCATTTGGAAGTGTGGGATTTGAGTGTGGGAGCGAGGTGTGGGCAGAGTTGGCATTGGGAACACTGTGTGGAGACTGCGATGTCATCACCTAGGAAGGGTGGACACAGAAGGAGGACAGTGCTCCTTGGTCCCCCACCACGCAGAAGACAAAGGGGGAGGTGGGGAGTCTTGTTAGCGGGCTGCCCATGTGTGGAGGGTGAGAGAGACTCAGGAGGAAGGGCCCAGCACGGTCCTGTGGCAGGAGGGGGCTTTGCACACGACAGGACCAGGACTGTGGGGAGTGGGTGGCAGCTCGGCTGATGGAGGGAGGGGTGCACTGTGGACCACGTGCTGTGGCAGGGACGTGTCAGACTGGAGAGGTGTGCACTCTTGGGAAGGTTTCAGTACACGTGTGTGCACATGGTGTTGATGTACGCACGTATGCATACGTGTATTTGAACTCTGGATTTTAAGTGGCTCAAGCTCGTTCAGAGACTGAGAACAAGGATCCCGGGAAGAGAGAGAGTTTGAGGCTATGGAAGAGAAAGAATGTACTATCCAGGTGAAACGGGCTTAAGCAAAAGAGAACTGATTGGTTAATAAATCCGCAACAACAAGCCCACCCCCAGGGCTTTCAAGTGCGGCTGGATCCAGGTGCCCAAATGAGATTTCAGTCTCTTTATTCTTTCACTCTTTCCAGCTCCTGTCTCTCCTCTGTGTTGATTTCATTCTCAGCTTTTTGAGTGAAGAAGAAAAATGGCTACAGGCAGCTGCCACATTACATCCTCACAGTTTAACCGCCCCGAGGAAACAGCCTTTCTTTTCCAATAGTGCGAGCAATATCTCCTGGATTGAATCTGATGGTCTAATGTCTTAGTTTGTTTTCTGTTGCTATAATGGAATACCTGAGACTAGACCATCTGTAAAGAAAAGAGGTTTATTTTGGCTCGTCATCCCGGAGGCTGCAAAGTCTAGGCTTGGCGGGCTGCATGGCGTGGGCTTTTCTGCTGCTTGAACTCATGGTGGAAAGCTGCTGAGCAGGTGGGTGCACACGGAAGAGGCAGACAGCCTTGCTCTGTCTGCCACAGGCTGCTCTCCTGGTGACCCACCCAGTCTCCGGAGAGGGGGACTCACTCCCAGGAAAAAGGCATCGGTTCACACAGGACCCAAACACCTCCTGCAGGGTCTCCCCATGCTGCCATGTGGGGGACCGAGCCCAATGTGAATGTTAGCGGGTCCGTGCAGATTCAAACCATAGTGACGCGCTCGTGCCAACTCTCGTCCCCGCGCTGTGTCATTGTGGCCAGCGATGGTACATTCTGCCCGGCCTGGTCTGAGTCCTGTGGCCCCTACCCCATGTGTGACAGAGGGGTGATTCCTGAGAACACAGGGGCTCAGGAGGGCCGTGGCCCAGTGAGGAGGCTGGCGCAGGGCCTGGGAGCTCAGGGAGGCCATAGGAGGCGCCCGTGCCCGGGAGGATGAGACGCGAGGGAAGGCTGTAGCTGTGGATGGGGAGCAAGGGAGTTCCTCCGTGGCTTCTCCTCCAAGGCTGGGCAGTCCCGGGCAGGCACTGCGGCTGCTGAGGGGTCTCTCCAGCTCCCGTGGGGGTTGGCTGGCTCTGGAAGCAGAGCATCGGGCTCGGGGAGGTTGACTGACCACTGCTGACCCCGGAACCTCAGGCCAGCAAGGGTGGCCTGAATGCAAAGACAGCAAGCCCTGGGCCCAGGCGGGGCAGCCTCCTGCCTCAGGAGCCAGAGGCCAGCAGTTACCAGTGGGGCTGGGCCAGAGATGTGTCAGGCCGGGTACAAGTGTCCCAGCCAGGAGAGACCTGCGGAGAGCGCCGGGGAGCCAGGCATGATGGCCGCCCTGCCTGGAGAGGCTCCGAGGACTGAGTCCAATCTTTATATATGCTTTGCGTGGCCCCTGGGTAAAAAGAGGGTCACAGCTGCCTCGGCCGAGGGTGGGGAGTGGATTCTACTATAGGAGCACAGGTGGAGCGGGCTGGGGTGAGGTGGGGAGGCAGACAGTAAGCCAGAGATCAAGTAAACATTTGAGGAGTGCCGAGAAATGGGAAACTAAGTCCGTGGGTTCTGAGTGCAGCTGGCAGGGCAAGAGTATGTGTGTGCATGCGTGCGCATACGTGATGCACGTGTGTGATGCGAGGCATGTGAGTGTGCATGCGCGTGATGCATGCACACTCATGAGCAGTGTGGATGTGTCTGTCGTGCACGTGTGATATGCATGTACATGTGCATGTGTGCGGTGCAAGTTTGCACACATAATGTGTGTGATATACATGCATAAGCAACGCATGCTCCCGTGTGTGATACTTGGGATGCACACGTGTGAGGGCACTTGTGTGCTCTGTGTGTGCACGCATGTGCCGCGCATGTGTGGGGGGCATGCATGTCTGTGTGCGGTGCATGTTTTCACGTGCAATAGGTGGTGCTTGTACATGAGTCATACATGTGTACTTGGGATGCATAGATGTGTCTGCGTGTACAGGCAGCGCATGTGATGCATGTGCTATGTGTGTGGGAGTCCATGTGAGTGTTACACACGCGTGTGTGGGTCAAGGACATATCTGCTGGAACTCACTGTCGTAGCTGAGAGCAACCTGTGATCTTTAATACCTGTCTCACCGCCAGAGGAAGACAGAAGAGAAATGACATGTGGATGGGGCGGGCAGGGCCACACAGTTATCAGGCACACAGCACTTCCCCACAGTGCCCGGCGGAGGAGGGCTCTCGGTCAGTGTCCGCTGTGACCTAGCTTTTCTGTTGGGGTCTGGCCTTCCTGGAAGGCATCAGCCGGGAGAGGCCACACTTCGACTCCTCAGAGCCCAGGGACTGACATCCGTGTCCCCCAGGAAGTGGTCGGGCGGGGCTTGGTCCATCCTGAGTGGGGCCTTGGCTCTGCCCCGCCTGCCTGGTCCAGGCCAGGAGCTGTCCCCTGTCTCTCCATGGCCTCACAGGGACAATTGCCAGATGCTAGGCAGTGGCCCTTGTCATCTTCTAACCATCAAGATTCAAAAAGGTGGCGTCCCAGTGTCGTCTGTCTGCAGGAGCAGTGCCACTGCGCGTGTCTGGTTTATTACTGCCGCCTCCTAGTGCAACGGCTGGGAGCAGCTCTCCTGGCAGTGTCCCCGCCTGTCCCCGCTGCCTTCTCTCCTCTTATCTCGGGCCTGGCTCCCCCGCTGCCGGCTGCGGTCTCCTGCCGTTTTAATGAGGGCTCGGCCTCCTGCTCAGCAGCAGCGGGTTTAATTAATAATCTTACATTGCTTCTTCAGCGTAAATGCTGCCATCTTATCCCTCGCTAATTGGAAGAGGCTAGTTGAACTCTGAGACGAATGGCCCTTTCTGTTGGGGATCTTCGCCTGGAGTCTCTGTCAGGGTGGCCATGCTGGGCCAGGCGCTGCGGGTGGCCCTGAGCCGGGGCATTAGGCTGGAAGGACAGGAGGGCCAACCTGCCTGTCCTGCCTGGTCGGGGAGAGTCCAGAGAGCTGGCCCAGGCTGAGCCCACCCCTGCCCTTTAGTGAGGGGATGTGCAGGTGCAGACGCTGGCCACCAGCGGGGCCTCGGACTTCCATCGCCCATTCCTTACCCCAGCTCCAGGGAGCCTCAGGGTGGGCTTCTGGAACCTTCCCGTGGCCGGGTCGTTACCTACCTTCCCCACTCACTGGGACCCAGCCCTACCTCTGCCCACCTGCCTGCTGCACTCTCCTGGTCCAACATGGAGCCAGCTGGCGGGTCCTCAGCTAGATATGTGTTGAAATGGATGTTTCCCCACTAAGCACACGCTCCGTGTCCCACTGGCAGCTGAGGAAACATGAAACACGCCAAGGCTGCTGTGCTGTTTGTCACCCGTGGGGCGGGCAGCAGGAAGAGGGGAGGGACCTGCCAGGGCCGCTGGACAGGTAGAATTTTAACATGTGCACCTGCCCGTCCCCACCACCCTGGGTCTCGTGTCTCCCCTAGTTGTGATGCTAAGGCCACTGCTCTGCAGGATTGAACATTTGAAACCACCTACATGGGTCCAGAGGAGAAAGACTGAATAAGCGTTAATGCCTAGAATTTGGGCTGTGGTCTTCCAGGGCTCGCAGGCTCCTTTCCTGTTGCGTTGATGACAGGGATTGGGGTTGGAAGCGTATTATCCGAAGGCGGGTGTGGTGGTGCACGCCTGTAATCCCAGTACTTGGGCGGCTGAGACAGGAGGATTGCAGGTTCGGGGCAGCCTCAGCAACTTAGCAAGACCTTCAGCAACCTAGTGAGACCCAGTTTCAAAATAAAAAATAAGCCGGGCGTGGTGGTGCATGCTTGTAATCCCAGTACTTGAGAGGCTGAGATTGGAGGATCCGGGTTTGCGGCCAACCTCAGCTACTTAGTGAGGCCCTCTGCAACTTAGTGAGACCCTGTTTCAAAATAAAGAATACAAAAATAAGGTTTGGGTTGTAGCTCAGAGGTAGAGTGCTCCTGGGTTCAATCCCCAGTACTGCAAAAAAAAAAAAAATAGTGCTGGGGGTGTAGCTCAGAGGTAGAATGCCCCTGGGTTCAATCCCTAGCATTAACAAACAAACAAACAAACAAACAAACAAACAAAAAGAAAAAGTGCACCATCTGCACAGGCTTGTGTCCGTCGTGTGATGCGGTTTCCTCTTGCAGCTGAGACAGTCTTCAGGGGCAAGGATGACTCTAGTCAGAGCCCAAGCACAGATTTATGAGAACCTTCCAGGAGCCCCTCAGGAGCAGAGAGCAGGCACGGGGCAGAGCGGCTGCAGATGGCTCTGGGGCTGCCCCGTAGATAGCCTCCTGGCCGAGCTGGCAGGAGGACTGGGACAAGGGGGACCCCGGCAGCACCAGGCTGGGTGGGACCCCAGGCTTTGCTCTTGTGTTTCTTTGGTTGTCTGTTGCTGAGAAATAGCTGGAATTGCTTTCTTTCCTGTCTTTTGCAGTGCGGGGCGTCACAGTCGGTGCCACGTGCATACTAGGCAAGAGCCCCTCCACTGAGCTGCACCCCAGCCCCCTTCTTGGTTTCTTCTCTCCATCCTTGCTCCTCTCCTCCCCCCTTTCTTTCTCTTTCCTTTCTTTCTCTCCGCTACTTATCCAGCCACATTTCTTTCTCCTTCCTCTGCTGAGGCGGCAGACCAGCTCGAGTCCAGCCCTGCTCTCGGAGTGTGCGGGTTCCTGGAGAGACGGGTCAGACCCAGGAGGGTCTGAGATGCTGTCCCTGGGAGCAAGCGAGGAGGGTGTTCTGTGGGGGTGGGAGCCCCTAAAGAATGTAGGTGGGAGCCCGACATACCTGCAAGGTGTGAGCCCCCAACTCTGTGGCTGGGACCCTCACGCACCTGAGGTTCCCTCACCCCTCCTGTTTTAAGCATCTGCAGGGTGCTTCCCCACCGGGTCTGTGGCTGTGGCCACTGCTGACCCTTCTGAGGAGACACGGCTCTCTGTTGCTGGCTGCTGTTCCTGACACCAGCCTTTGGGAATGGGGTTGCCCCAGGACCTTTTCTTTACTTCTTAACAAATATTACTTCCTAGAACTCTTGCCTGCCCCCCGCCCCGCCCCACAGGTGCCTGTTTCCTAGTTCTGGACTTTGATGTCTGCCTGAAGCTTTCCTCTCTGTAGGGATCTGCCCTTTCTCTCTGGGAGCGTTTAGAACTTTCTCCTTGTCTTTGATGTTCCTAGGTTTCATTGTAACGAGTCTAGGTATGGGCCTTTTTCTTAGCTATGTATTGGCAAGCTCTCTGTGAACCCATTGAAGTTGTTGAAATCTTTCATCTGATCTTGGGAAATTCTTGGCCACTTCTTTTTCAAATACTTCCTCTCACCCCTTCCCTTCTCTGTCCTTTCTGGGCTATGTCCATTTCACCTAACTTTTCTCTTGTTCGTTCTCTCTCTCTCTCTCTCTCTCTCTCTCTCTTTGTCTTTCACCCCATTCCCCTCTCTCTGACTTCCAGTGAGTTCTGACCATGCCTCTCAGCTTCTGACTTAGTTCTTTGACACGTCCATTCTGCTGTTCAATTCAGCCACCACGTCCTTTCCCCCATTACAACTTTGGCCCTGACTCGTTCTTGGTAGCCGCGACTGCTGCTCTGTTTCTAGTAGCTTTTTATCTCTGAGCGTCTGTGTCATGTGTATTTCTCTGGATGTGGTCTTTAAGAGGCACGGTGTTGCTTGGATGTGACCTTTTGTTCCCCGGGGGCTGTCAATGGCTGTGGCCGGTCCCCTGGGGGAGCATGCCTCTCCTAGTGAGCAGGACAAGGGGGTGGGAAGTCCCAGAGCTGGCTTGCCTCCTTGTTTGTGCATGCGGACCTAAGCTCAAAGTTCCTGACTGCCTGGGTTAATGATGGTGGAGAAACAAACTCCTTTTGGGGGTCAACCTGTGTCACCCACAGGGTGCAGCTGGCCCCAGGACCCTGACATCACCCCCACACGTGACTCTGTCCTTTGTGTGTTACGGAAGGCTGGCTGTTTAGTCTTGTTCCGGGTGGCCATGTAATGTGTCTTAGGAAGAGCTCTCTGGGGTTGGGTAGGGGCTGAGTTTTGAGGGACCTGGGAGGATTAGAAGAAATACGAGTGAGGCTGTGCCTGGCAGGGGCAGGGGAAGTAGGAAGCTGGGTGGGGCAATGGCCTGGGAGGCTTGGGTGGTGTGGGAGGGAGGAGGAATCCAGGCTGGCCTCCAGACCTCCAGACCTCCAGACCTCCAGACCTCCAGACCCCCAGGCTCCAGCTTAAGTAACTGGGTGAGCCGACTGGGATTAGGCTGAGGGGATAGGAGGGAAGGGGAAGAGCCGTCTCTAGGAAGAAGGAAAGCTCCCGTCTAGAGAGGCCCTAGACTTGAGGCTGCCAGGGCCATGCTGAAGGGGCATCCCGTGTCCCTGGGGGCTCTTGGTTGGCCCTGGCTCACGGAGGGCAGGGACAGGAGGGGACATCCCGATCCTGGGGCCCTCTGTGCACTGCATGCCGAGTCTGCTGGCTTGGGGGCTGAAGGTGCTGCAGGCTGAGACCAGAGGCCCGCCTGGGTGCCCAGAGGACGGAAGGACCAGCAGACAGAGCAGCCCCAGAGTCAAAGGGCCGGGATTCCTGCCCGGGTCCCCCCATGTTGCTCTGGGACCTGGGATGCACGCGGCTTCTGCAGGCCTGGTTTCTCGCCTCTGTAAAACGGGGTCTTAGTCCTGTGAGGACACGGCCCTGCCTGTGCTGAGAAGGAGGAACCCAGCCCAGGATGGCGGAGGGCCGAGCAGGCCAGAGTCCGGGAGCTCTGCTCTTGGGCTCTGAGTGGAGCGCAGTGGATTTACTACTCTTGTTTCAAAAAGAAAAGGAAAAACAGTGTGTGTTCTGGCCACGCTGTGGGATGGGGGAGGAGCCCTGTCCTGCGGCTCCCTGCACACCCCCTCCTGCTCACTTAGCTCAGAGCTGGCGGCCTCCCAGCCCCAGTGAGACGTGGCAGCCAGGAGGCGGAGGCCCAGCCAAGCCCCAGATGGCTGGCGCGAGGTGCTTCCCCTGAGCGGAGCAAGACAAGGATGGGGCCGACCTGGCGGGGAGGGCCAGGAAGGGATGGGGAGCCGGGCGATGCAGAGCCCCGCCCCCAGCCACAGGGATGTCAGTGCCCGAAGCCGGGTCTGGCCTGTGGGTTTGTGTCGGGAGGAGGCCCAGGGAGCCTCCACCAGGTTCTGTTTGGGAACCCCTGATCTGGGAGCTGACGCCCTGGCTGGGGCCAGGCCCTCCTCTGGCTCTGTGTGCAAGTACATGTGTGTGCGTGTGCACACATATAAGTGTGTGTGTGTGCATGAGTGTGTGCACATGTGTATGTCTTTACAGGTCACTCCTGGGAGGGAGCCCTGGTAGAGTTCTAGGTGTTGGTAGGTTCTGGTAGTTACTACCAAGCCTCTCCATCCCCCACCCCTGTGATACTGGGGATGGAACCCAGGGGCCTTCTACCTCTGAGCTACACTCCCAGCCCTATTTTATTCTTTTATTTTGAAACAGGGTCTCACTAAGGGCCTAAGTTGCTGAGGCTGGCCTCGAGCCTGCAATCCTCCTCTCTCAGCCTCCCAAGTGCTGGGATTACAAGTGCCCGCCACCACGCCCGGCTCCCATCAAGTCTATAAATTATACAGTCGCTCCTTGACTTATGATGTGGCATCTGTCCAAATAAACCCATCGTGAACTTAAAACATGGGAAATTGAAAGTGCATTTGCTATATGTAACCTACCAACCGTCATAGTGTAGCCCGGCCTGTTTTCAGTGAGCTCTGAATGCTTACGTTAGCCCACAGACAGAGAACGCGTCCCGCACGCAGCCTGTCCAGAGGCCGCTCATGTGAGGGATTTAGCACGGTGTGCTGACGACTCCTGGTCATTTCCCCCTTGTGATCCTGTGGGTCACTGTGTTACCCAGCAGTGCCACAGAGGATCGATTGCATATCGCTCGCCTGGGCAAAGACCAAGTTCAAGACTCAAAGTATGGTTTCTGCTGAGCGCGTGTGTGCGCTGTCATAAAGTTGAAAAATTGTGAATCAGACTGTTAGAAGTCGGAACCCGTTCTTCACGGCTGCTGCTTGACGTGAGGGTGAGGACTACGCTCGCTGATCACCCCACAGTCCCTCCCCTGTCCTGTGTCTCTAGAATAATTCTGTCACCGCTTTTAGTCCATATCTTAATTCATGGTTATATAAGTTTCCTCTAGCCAAGGTAACAAATTACCATAAACTTACCAGTGGCCTCATCGCTCCAATCTTCAAAGCCAGCATCTTCAGTCTCTCTCTGCTGTGTTCACACCACCTTCCCTGTGTAACTGTCTACTCCCCCTCGGCCTTCCTTTTATAAAGGTATGTGTGATTGTCTTTAAGTCCTGCCTTAGTCCCTGCTCGCTGCTATAACAAAATATCATAAACAAGACACCCTCGGGTTGGGTGTATTGTTTGGTGCTGGAGCACTTGCCTAGCATGGGCACGGCCCTGGACTTAACCCCCAGTACTACAAAAAACAAGCAAGCAAGCAAATGACGACAAAGTACCATGAACAGCAGAAACTTAGCTCCACTGTTGTGGGGGTCGGAAGCCCCAGGCCGGGGTACCTGCATGGTCTCTTCCTGGTTCAGAGATGGTACCTTCTTCTTGCATCCTGGCATCGCAGAAGGGATGGAGGGACCCTCTGGGGATTAGACCACTCATCCTATTTGTGACAGCCCTGCCTGCTTGCCCTGTCACCTCCCAGAGGCCCCAACTCTTAACTCTTAATGTTGGGGTGAGTCCTCAGCTCAGGAGCTCAGGATCTGCAGGGTCCGTGGCTAACATGACAGAAAAGAATTTCAGCAGGTGCCAGTCAGAGACATGGACAGAGGTTTATTTGGGGAAAAGGGAAGAAATACACACTCAAGAGAGAATGTGGGCCACCTCGAGATGAGGAAGGCATTTTGGGGAGTTCAGGGCTCTTTTCTTATAGGGGAATTTCGTGAGGGGTGAGCTAGGGGAGGTGTGTGAGGATGATCAGTCCTGTTGTCCCGAGGTGGGTCCTGGTGGTCTGGGGGTCTGGTCAGCTTTAGGGAGGATAACCTCAGTCCTGTTGTCCTGAGGCGGGTCCTGGTGGTCTGGGGGTCTGGTTACCTTAGGGTCCTCAGGCTGATTGGGGTCTTCATTATCTGATTGACAGACAAGCTGGAGAGTGTCCTAAATTATAGGTTTCTCAAAATATCATACCTGTCTTGTTATCAATTCACAGGGAAATTATAGTTTCTTTCAGTTAACTCTAGGATCTACAGAGTTCCCAGGAATTTGGGAGAGTCAGGCCTGGGAAAGAGAACTGGTTTGGGGAGTAAAGGCTGAAGCACTTCAGCTCCAGGTTCTTATATTAAAGTTATATTTGAAGCCAGGCATGGTGGCACACGCTTGTAATCCCAGTACTTGGGAGGCTGAGATAGGAGGATCTGGGTTTACGGCCAGCCTCAGCTACTTAATAAGGCCCTCTGCAACTTAGTGAGACCCTGTTTCAAAATAAAGAATAAAAAAAAATAGGGCTGGAGGTGTAGATCGGAGGTAGAATGCCCCTGGGTTCAATCCCCAGCACCACAAAAAAAGTTATATTTGACTTTTCCTTCCTGTCTCCTTTCTACCTACTTATCTCTTCTATCCTACATCATTAATACCATCACATCGGGGGAGCAGCTGTCAGCAGGTGGGTTTTGGGGAGACACAAATGCTGTGTCTCTAGCAGGGCCACCTGAAGACCCACGTTGACAGCCCCATCTCAAGACCTTTGACTTAATCACACCTACAAAGTCCTTTTTTGGGGCATATAAGGTAATATTCTAAGTTCCAGGGATTAGAACCCAGACATATCTTTGGGGACCATTTTTCAGATGACCAGACCCGTGGTCCCTTAGGTATCACATTAACACCTTTGTCTCTTCCTCTGTCAGCTAAGGGCAGAGGGTCTGGGGTCCTCCCTCAGGGCTGTGGGGTCCCAGTCCCCTTCTCTCTCCAGCCCATATCTGTGCGCTCCTCCTTCCCTTCTGCACGGCAGGCTATGGTTAAATGAAGACGATTCCAGGATCCTCCTTAAGTGCGGCCAGGCGGACTATTCAGGACCACCGGCACAGGCGCGGGACCACGGCAGCGGGCTTCGCGTTGCGGGAGAGAGATCGGGCTCGACTCTGAGTCCAGCGTGGGCAAGTGGGGACACAGAGCTGAGGAGCAGGGTGGGGGTCAGCGTATGGAGGTGGAGGAGGAGGAAGGGGTTCTGGGGACCCTGACCTCACGGGCTTCTTGCTGAGATGGATGGAGGACCAGGAACCCGATCCGTGTCCAGGAAGGGATTCTCGCTACACCAGCTGAGCAGGTTCTTTGCTCCCACTGGATTTTATAAGGACAGGCACCGGCGGGGATGGGAGAAGGATTGGGAGCCTGAGGGAGTTCTGTGCAAGCAGAGTCTCTGTCCGTGTCCACGGTTCACACTCTGTTGTACCTGCAGCTTCGCCCAGGTCCAGAGGAACCTCGGTCGCTGCCCCCGCCCCTCTGCCTCGCTGGGGTGCGGCCTGGTGGAAGAGCTCTTCTTGCCCCCTGGCTGCCGAATGGAGAAGCCCCACAGATGGTCAGGAGGGCCCAGGACAGTGACTGCAAGTCCTGGGGAAGAGGAGGTAGTAGCGCCTTTGTCTGCCTCCTGGGGACAGCGAGAGGGCCACCAACCCAGACCTCAGCCACCCTCCTGGGGCAGGCGCCCACCCTCAGCCCACAAGCACCCTGGGCTGAGCCCCCCTCCTGCCCCAGCCTGGGGCAGCCTACCTGCCAGCTCGCCCCCCGGCCTTCACCCCCTCCTCCTTG
>PVJS01015379.1:0-38997 GCA_004027185.1 Glis glis
AAAAAAAAAAAAAAAAAAAAAACTATAGTCTAACAAAATGGAAAACCTAGAAGAAATTGACAAACTTCTAGACACATACAAAACTTCATAAATTGAATCAAGACCTAGAAAATTTAAGCCAGCCAATAGCAATCAAAGATATTGAAGCAGAGATAAAGAGCCCACCATCAAAGAAAATCCCAGGTGCAGATGGCTTCCCAGCAGGATTTTATAAAACCTTTATAGAAGATCTAATTCCAATACTTTTCAATCTATACCATAAAATAGAAAGAGACAAGGCTCTCCCAAACAATTCTCTGAAGCCAATATCACATTAATACCAAAACCAAATAAAGATAGCTCAAGAAAAGAAAACTACAGACCAATATCATTGATGAATGTAGACGCGAAACTTCTAAACAAAATACTAGCAACGTGCATTCAAAACCACATGAAGAAAATTATACACCACAACCAAGTTGGGTTCATCCTAGGGATGCAAGGCTGGTTCAACATACGAAAAACAATCCACATAATTCACCACATAAACAGAACTAAGGACAAAAATTACATGATCATTTCAATAGATGCTGAAAAAGCATTCGAAAAAATCCAACACCCATCCATGCTAAAAACACTGCAGAAATCAGAATAGAAGGAACTTACCTCAACATCATAAAGGCAATATACAATAGGCCCAGAGCCAACATCATATGGAATGGGGAAAAACTACGAGAATTCCCCTTAAAACAAGAACAAGACAAGGATGTTCACTATCACCACTCCTTTTCAATATAGTACTTGAGACTCTAGACAGAGCAATAAGGCAAGAGAAGGAAATCAAAGGAGTACAACAAGGAAAAGAAGAATGGAAACTATCTATTTGCCAATGACTTGATATTATACTTAGAAGACCCAATAAACTCAACCAAAAGGCTTTTAGAACTGATCAACAAATTCAGCAGTGTGATACAAAATCAATCTTAAAAAATCAGAAGCTTTTCTGTATGCCAACCATAAATCCACCGAAAAAGAAATCCAGAAAACATTTCCACTCACAATACATCCCAAAACAATAAAATACTTAGGATGTAAAAGACCTCTACAATGAAAATTATAAAACATTGAAAAAAGAAATTGAAGAACATCTTAGAAGATGTTCCCATGCTCTTGGATAGGCAGAATAAGTATCATCAAAATGGCCATTCTTCCAAAAGTGATCTACAGATTCAATGCAATACCCATTAAAATACCAAGGTCATTCTTCACAGATATAGAAAAATCAGTCCTTAAATTCATTTGGAACAACAAAAAAACCAGAATAGTAAAAATAGTTCTCAGCAACAAGAACTATGCAGGAGGCATCACAATACCTGACTTCAAACTATACTACAGAGCCATAGTAATAAAAACAGCTTGGTATTGGCACAAAAGCAGACACATAGACCAATGGAGTAGAATAGAAGACTCAGAAACAAATCCACACACTTACAGCCAATTGATTTTTGACAAAGGGGACAAAAAATACACTGGAAAAAAGATTGCCTCTTCACCAAATGGTATTGGCTATCCATATGCAGAAAAATGGAAATAAATTTCACTTTCTCACCCTGTACAGGAGTCAATTTAAGATGGATCAAAGACCTAGAAATTAGACCAGAGTCCTTGCAGCTACTTGAAGAGGGCATAGGACCAACACTCCAACATATAGGCACAGGTAAAAACTTCCTCAACAAGACCCCAAAGGCACAAGAAATTAAAATGAGGATCAATACATGGGATTACATTAAACTGAAGAGCTTTTGTGCAGCAAAGAAAACTATCAAGAACCTCAAGAGAGAACTGATAGAATGGGAGAAGAATTTTGCCAGCTACTCCTCTAATAGAAGACTAATATCTAGAATATACAGAGAACTCAAGAAACTCACTGCATAAAAAACAAATAACCCAATCAAAAATGGGCAAGTGAACTAAATAGACACTTCACAAAAGAAGAAATACAAGTGGCCAATAAATGTATAAAAAATGTTTAACATCATTAGCAATCAGAGAGATGCAAATCAAAACTACCCTGAAATTTTACCTAACCCCAATTAGAATGGCAATTATTACAAACACAAACAATAACAAATGCTGGCGAGGATGTGGAGAAGTAGGAGCTCTGATTGGTTGGATTGCAAATTAGTGCAACTACTTTGGAAAACAGTGTGGAGGATCCTCAGAAGAATGGGAATGAACCTACCACATGACTCAGCTATACCACTCCTGGGTATATACCCAAAAGAATGGAAACCAAAGTACCAGAACAATGCATGCATATCTATGTTTATAGATACACAATTCACAATTGCTAAACTATGGAACCAGTCAACATGTCCATCAACAGACGAATGGATTACAAAACTATGGGATATGTACACAATGGAATTTTACTCAGTCATAAAAAAGAACAAAATTATGTCATTTGCAGGGAAATGGATGGAACTGGAGAACATTATGCTAAGTGAGGTTAGTCAGTCACAATAAGGGAAAAGTCAGATGTTCTCCCTAATATGCAGAAGCTAGGGAGAAATTGGAACGTAGGAGAAACCTTAGTTGAGTGAAGAAGGGGACCTAATTAAGGGAGATGGGAGGGGGAAGAGGGAAACACCTCAATGGTCATGATGTACATATGCAAACTTATCAAAGCCAATCACTGTGCTGAGCACAGGAAGGAGGGGAGAGGGAGGGAAGAGGAGAGGAACTGGGGGAGGGCTCAATGAGTGCCGTGTGCATGTATGCCTCTATCACTCCAAACTTCATCAAGATATATGATTACAATGCACCAATAAAAAAATGTGAATCTGGTCATGTTATTCCCCTGCTTAAAATTCTTAAGGATTTTTTTGAGTTACCATCAGGAAAATACAAAATGTGATTCAGATAAACTAATAGCAGCATTAATTTATCAAGTACTATTATTGATATACTATTATTTGGCAGAAACATAAGGCTACTTCTCCTACCTCACAGATGGATGCATTTAACCCCGGAATGAGTGGGGCATGTGACAATGTAGAGTTGGGTGGAGGTGGGGGGCAGATCACCCCTATTATACAAGAGCTGCTTCCAAGGTTGCCAGATTGAGATAAATTCTCCGTTCTCACCACAGGTCCACGATTTCTGATTATGTAAGATATGCAGAGTGGTTGGGAGCACTTATATTTGGGTTGTGAATTTGATACTTGCAAGGGACTGAATCTGAAAGAATCAGTTCTGAAAGGGAAAGAAATGCAAAGGGTTTCAAAACCTTTGGAATAAACTCCATTCTTCACAGAAAGTTAATCAGGCAAATTTATCAAAAGACTTCTTCTAAGGATCACGAATTTGTACCAAGTAAAAGACACAAAAATCCAGAAGTTATCTGGGAGGTAGCCTTCTAGGCTATGAGCAAAAAGGAGGATTCTGATGGTACCTCAGTGAATGTTGAAGAAATAAAGAGAAAGAATGTTTCTCAGTTTATGGACAAATGCTGGGACTCAATAAAATGCTCCGTTTTTAGGGATGAATAAATTTCAAGCAACACAAACGAGAATATTTCTCTAGCATGAAAGATGATAATATAACAATCTAAAGGCTGAAAAAAGCTTGCTTTTGATAAAGACCTACTTCAAGAAACTAGTTAATTTTAGAAATATCTGTGTGGGCAATGTGGACTATGTAAACAAGAAAATCAAAGATAAGATAAACAAAACATTGAACTGGAAGGGGAGCTGATTGAGTGATAGGCAGAAAAGGAGTTGGTTTTCAAAAAGGATAAATGGTACTATTTTGCAACCAGGATGTTGACATTGATACAATCCGTCCATCTTATTTGTATATATGTGATTTTTTAAAATTTTATTTTGTGGTACTGAGGATTGAACCCAGGGGCATTCTACCTCAGAGCTACACCCCCAGATATATTTTATTTTTTGGTTTTGAAACAGTGTCTTGCTAGGTTGTTGAGAGTCTCACTTTG
This sequence comes from Glis glis, assembly GCA_004027185.1. Lineage (NCBI taxonomy): Eukaryota > Metazoa > Chordata > Mammalia > Rodentia > Gliridae > Glis > Glis glis. The sequence continues at coordinate 3,980 of PVJS01015379.1, forward strand.
CTGCTGAGGCTGTCCTTGAACCTGCGATCCTCCTGTCTCAGTCTCCCAAGTACTGTGACTACATGCATGAGCCCCCACGCCTGGCTTACATATGTGTATTTTGTTAACTATAATTTTACCATATGTGTATGTTTGTGCATCCACCACCACCACCACAGTAAAATGTTGAATATTTTTATTGCCAAGAAGATCCCTTATGTTGCTGTTTTGTAAATCTCTTCTGCCCCCTATACCCTAATGTCTGTGGTTTCAATTTCCATGGTTTCAGTTACCTGTGGTTAACTGTGGTCTGAAAATATTAAATGGAAAATTCCAGAAAAAGGCAATTTATAAGTTTTAAATTGCATGCCATTCTGAGTAGTGTGATGAAACCTCACACTGTCTTGCTCAATCCTGCCTGGGACATGAAGCATCCCTTTGTCCAGAGTATCCACGATGTATATGCTACCTACCCTTAAGTTACTTAGTAGCCATATCGGTTATCAGATTGACTATCTCAGTATTGCAGTGTATGTGGTCAACTAACCCTACTTTACTTAATAATGACCCCCAAAACACAAAAGTAGTGATGCTAGTACTTCAGATATGCCAAAAAGAAGCCATAAAGTGCTTCCTTTAAATATGAACTCACATTATCACAAAAAGTATAAGTATAGTACAATAAGATATTGAGAAAGAGAAAGGAAGAGATCATATCCACTTAAATTTGTTAAATTGTTATTGTTCTATTTTATTGAGTCATTGTTGTTAATCTCTTATTGTGCATAATTTATAAATTAAACTTAATTATAGGTATGTATGAATACATATATATATAGGAAAAACAGTGCTATCCATGGTTTCAGGCATTGGAATTCTTGAAACATATCCCTCACAGATAAAGGGGAGCTGTTATATTTGTGAAGTTGGAGAGGGTTTTGTTTGTTTGTTTTTTCAATAAAAGGAGGCTTATATCTTGCACTCCAGAAAAAAGTTCTGAAAGCTATGGTGGTTGCCAATTTGCCCCAGGATGGAGAAGAAGGCTAAGAGGAGACAAGACACTTCTCCTATGAGGCCTGCTCTTTGAGTTCCTGAGAATTCAGAATATATATTCATTTTGGTCCCATCAGACTCACCTAGAATTGGGTGGAAGACTGTAGGCGAGAATGGGAGTTGGAGCTTGGTAGAGACTGCCACAGCTTGGGTCAAAGAAGACAACAGGTATTTGTATGCATCAGAATTATGCCACATGTGCTGTGTACCATCCTGGGGTCAGGTAGAAGATGCATTTGAACCTTGCAAGGGCCCTCCTGTGCCTGGGGAAGGTTCTTGGGATTGAAACCCTCACCCATGGGCATCTATCACGTCCACTTAGTCTATTGATAATGAACTGGTTCATCCAGGATGACAGACAATAAAGATTCAGCCACCTTGTCACCACTGAGTGGTGACACCACATTTACAACCAACAAATCAGAAGTCCTCCAACTTCCCTTGTGCAGTCACAAAAAAGAAAGTCTATCCTTGTCTAATGGCTGAGGGCCAGTCATAACAATGGGAAGGGGTCAAGAGAGCATAATCAGTGCGTTGCTGGCCTCCTCTCCTTTCCCCGTTCTCATGGATTCTTTCTCACCATACCACTGCAAGCACAACTCTATTCTGTATTTGGAGGAGGGGAAGAGATTAATATTTTAACTGGGAGCCTCAATGACCTAATAGGGAATGAGAATTGCAAGATCAAACTGAAATGTTATAAAGTGTCTATTCAGCTCAGCTGACAACGGTTATTTGTATAATAAAGCAGCTCCATGTTTATACCCCCAATGAGTCAATGGGCCTCAATCAAAGCTGTTAAAAAAAGAAAAGAGTCATCGTAATATCAACGTAGAATTCAAGAGAAAATACAATCACTGGCAAAAAGTGAATACTTTTATTTTGATCAAGTATAATTTTCTCAATAAAGAAGATAGTCATGGGCTTTTATGAACCAAATGGCACTCAATGAAGAGTTTTTTTTTAAGTTGAAGGAATACAAGAAGAAATTTATAACAGTACTGTAGCTGTAGTAATTTCCCTCCCTGACATATGCACACTTGTACACATACCTACAGAATGAGACATGTCCGCAGGTCCAATGTCAGATGCTTTGGGGATGTTTTCTGTTAATTGTGTATACAAAATGAATCTAAAAAATTCTGTGAGAGAGTTATGTTTCATGGCTATTATTATTTAAAAAGGCAAAATACCTTGGAAAACTGAAATGATTTAATAATATTTGGATTTCATAAATCAGTTCTCAATCTTCAAAGCAAGAGCAAAGAAATCGCCAAGTAGCTAAAAAAGGCATTGTAGAGAATCTCATGGCATGTGAATGTGAACAGCATACAGCAACCCCCCTTCCTTCCTTCCTTCCTTCCTTCCTTCCTTCCTTCCTTCCTTCCTTCCCTCCCTCCCTCCCTCCCTCCCCTCCCTCCCTCCCTCTAAATTATTGGGGTAATAAGTGAAACCAAAAGGGATAAAAACTCTTTCCTCTCCTCTGATCTCCAGACCCTCAGAATACACTGTAGTCTGGCAGTCTGCTACAGACCAGACGCTGATAGACACACTGTCTCTCTATCTGTATTTAGAAAATGCCAAAAGAACAAACAGCCCTGAGTGCAATACCACCAACAGAAACATACATGTTTGGGCAAAGTTTTCTCTTTGTAAAATCTTTACCTTTATAAACTTAGAAATTGGATCATATGCAAAGATCACATAAGTTCTAGTAAAGAAGGAGGGAAAGAAGGAAAGAAGGAAAAATAAACATCATCGTTTAGTATAGAAGACACTGGAAATATATCAGAAATGATCATTGAAAATTTCTAAATGGCTTTGAAGTAGAATGAAATAAGAATCATTCAATCCCATTGTGATTTTATTAATAATATAATAATAATTTATGTATAGTAATTTATATTGTTCAATTTCAGATGAACTCAGTTCTTTGGCATTTTTTTGGAATTTCTTCCTGGGAAGGAACAAGGAAGATGTCATCATGACACTTACGCTTTAATAGAAAGTGAGAATTCTCAGACTGGAGTTCTGTTTGTTATCCTGCTGTTCATCTACACACTTTTCTGAGTCCAGGTTTTTCATTATTTCACCAGGATGGGGGTGAGGAAGACACTGGATTTGCCTAGACTTGTGATCTTTGTAAGATTTTAGTGCTCCCATCTATGAAAGATGTTAATGCCTGGTCTTTGTGTTCATCATTTAGACTTAGTGGTGAAGTTAATCTCATAGACCAACAGGACATCCTTGGCACTCAAGTGCTTAAGACTTCCTGCCTGTAGATCTGCTTAAATCCAACACTTTGGATGCTTCCTTTGACCAGTCTAATTTTTCTGTGATGATATTACCATGTCTTCATCTATCTTACTTTGCTCTAACAGAATACCATAGAATGGGCAATTTATAATGAACGGACATTTATTTCTCACAGTTCTGGATGCTGGGAAGTTCAAGATCAAGGCACTGTCACTTGGTGAGGACCTTGCTCCTGTGTCATTATAGGGCAGAAGGTGGAAGGGCAAGCTCCCACTGTTAAGTCCTTTATAACAGCATCAATCTACTCATGAGGCTGGAATGCCTATAACCTAAACACCTCGCCAAAGGCCCACCTCCCAACACTGTTGCTTTGGGGATCAAGTTTCAACCTGTGACTTTTGGAGGGGATACAAACATTCAAGCCATAGCATACCACACACATTGCTATACCTCACATAGTTGAGCTGCCAACTTTCCACCAATCAGCCACACGGCTGTGTGATGAAGCACTGGGTATCCTATGGAACAATATTAACACAAATAAAAATAGCTGTCTCTTTTTCTATTTCACAAGTAGAATACCAAGTCAAATATTTAGGGTAGCTGAAGAAAAAATATCCCCAAATAGAAACTAAATCTATCACCTGAATTGATTTATAATATGTATAGAAAATTTCAATAAAAAGAATCCCAGTTAAGTTTTCAACATCCATGATGCAAGATGTATGATTTTATGCTGCGTTATTAGTAGTCATTAGATGAGAAGCTTTGTCCCAAAATATGTTATGGTGGCTTGATTTCCAATGAAAGGGCTAACTTCCAGTGGCAGCTTGTTCCTAAAAATACCTTGTACTTTAGTTGTGTAAATCTGTTATCTTACAGGGAGCAAAGGGGGTGGGGTGACTCAGGCATACAGGAATAGGCAAGAACAGAGACTTCTTAGAAATGAAGGGTTGAAATAAAATCCTTTGAGTCAATAGGGAAGTTGCTACAACCGTGTGCATGCACACACATGCACATCTATATTTAGAGATGTGATTCACAGCCAGGAAGAATAAGATTTTATATCCATACCTTATAAGATGCCTCCTTTTTCAGTTCTTCTTGGATCAGTATGAGAGAATAGGGCCTTTGTTCCTTGTGACGTAAATTACACTCACATTATTCTTGACAGTCTTTAGAAAGTAGCCGAATCCCAAGATTTTGCCCTAAATATGTTTGTAAAGTAACTCTAGATTTGTTAATTCCTCACATCTTGAATGCAATGGTGACATTTTATAGAGCACCATTCCTGTCTATGTGGGAAGTCTGTTATTGATCTTAGTTTTCCTAAGATAACTTGTTCACCTCCCAAAGACGATAATTTCCTAAGAGACCTAGTGATCTGTTCGCATTCTGAGTCCATCTGAAATCTGTAGGGAGTGAATTCACCTGTGGAAGGCTAAAGAGATTATACTTGACATTGGAAACGGGCAAGTCACAACCAGAAAGTTGTGATTTAGGGCCAGTGAAGAAGTGCAGAACTCAGTGCAGGACTGAATAAGGCAAAGCATTGGATTGGACCTAAGCCTGGACTTAGAAAATCCCTGGATTCTACTTTGGCTATCTTATCACCCAAATCTTCACAGGTTCTTTTAGCCAAGAAGCAATCAACCAGGGACTGATTCGTACATCCATGGAATGTCTGTATCAATGTATATATTGAGGTAGCCCTCTGGTTACCAGCATGTTATATCACTTCCCAGTGTACATCATTATGGAACCTGGTGGGTTATTTTGCACAGGAAAAATAATATAAAATTAAAGACAGGAAACAAAAGATAGGAATATGGGTTCTTAATGGAGATCTAACTAATGGAGTTCTGAGGGACTGAAACAGAACTAGTTGTTCTTCATGATTAGGAAAATATTAGCAAAGAACATCTGTAGTCAACCTTCCACATTTATGGGAGATACTAAATTGTTTGAGCGAATGAAATAGTGAAGATAATCACAGAGAGCTCTCAAGAACATTAGCAGCAGGGTGTCAGTGAGGGTGAATGCAAAGTGGAGTTTGAGGTTATGTAATGATTCCAATTTTGCTTATGGTAATGGACTTTGAACTATCAGATATGCTCAGAGAAGCCCTAAAGTCACTCTGACCCTGTGAATAGCTTTCCATGAAGTATGGCTGGACATCTTCAGTGAGAAGCAGACCAAAAGGATACAATCTTGCCTGGGTTCGAAACCCTAGTTCATCCATATCTAGGAAAAAGGAAACACACATGACCACTATGCTTAAAAAAATTAGCAGAAGTGAAGATCCAAAGAAAATTGAAATGATCCAGCAAATGGGGAAATGTCAGAAGCTGGACAGAAAACCAAGTATACTTCTATCTGGGAAAATGAAGAGTAAAAGGAGATATCATCATTGTGAAACCATAAGGGATGTGTGAAAAATGGATAGTGATTCACAATTCCTGGAATATCAGGTCTGGGGATACTACTTGCAATGCTACTGGTGACAACAGTGATGATAATGGTGACAATGCTGATGACAGCAACAATGACCATGATGGCAGCAAATAATCTGTGGCTGATGAAGAGTTCATGCTCAGTGAATGCTTGTTTAGTGAAACAGATCACCTCTTTTTGTTGTTGTGCTATAATGTCTGAGAAGCTAAGTTTACACAACCTCCCTCAGGAATAAAGGGAGACATCCCTGGGTCTATTTTTCCTCCCTTGTCATTGAGAAAAATTTCCCAGAGCAGTAGGCAGCCATGTATAGCAGCTAGACACTTTCTAGACCTCTCATCTATTTAAAAGTGTAGGATGGGGTTAGTTTGTCTCAGAAATGGAAGTCTTCCAGCTTGGTTATTTTATTGCAGATTAGGGTCCCCAGGAAGCAGGACCTGAGATGGAGGTTGTCATGCAGGAAAATTTTTTAAAGAGTGTTTTTTTAATTCAACACCTGTGGAAGGAGGGAAAGGAAGCAGGATTAGGTAGAGCAAGAAGCTGAGCTATTGGATGCCTCATCCAAGCATACAGGGAGTTATGGAGATGGAATGAAAGTGCACAGGTGTCCCAGGCTGGGCCTTCACTCCACCCTGTTAATCAGTCATTAGATGTGGAACTCCTTGGGAAGGACATGTGATCTTGGTGAAGGCAGTTTTCGTAACCCAAGGTAATCTACAAAGAGGGCTGCCAGCTGAGGGTGGGATGCAGGTAGCAGTACCAGCAGCTGGGATGTATTGCTCCTTCCTTCCTTCCTTCCTTCCTTCCTTCCTTCCTTCCTTCCTTCCTTCCTTTCCTTCTTAATATTGAACCTAGGGGCATTATATCTCCAAGGCACACTTCCAGCTCTTTTTATTTTTTGTTTTGAGACAGGGTCATGCAAGGTTGTTGAGAGTCTCACTACATTGCTGAGGCTGTCCTTGAACCTGTGATCCTGCTGTCTCAGCCTCTCAAGTACTGGGATTACAGGCGTGCACCACTACACCTGGTCAGTCCTTCATTCTTAAAGAGGGATCTTGGCAGATTATCCCAGCATCTCTCACACTGGTCTCCATCTTGACCTCCAATTCCCATTCCTGATTTATATGGCTGGACAGCAGGAGGACACTCAGGCTCATTTTAGTGTAAGACCATGGCTTAGCTGCCAAGCATAAGACCAGCCCCTTCTCTCTCTCTCTCTCTCCTTAGTGAGGCCCTCCGCAACTTCGTGAGACCCGGTTTCAAAATAAAGCATAAAAAATAGGGCCGGGGGCGTAGCGCGGAGGTAGAACGCCCCTGCGTTCAATCCCCGGTACTGCAAAAAAAAAAAAAAAAAAAAAAAAAAAAAAAAAAGACCAGCCCTTGTGGAAGCTGAAGAGCTGACAGACTTGTCATCAGTGCCCTGGGCTTCCTTCCTGGAGCCCTTGCTCCCTTTGCAAAGTCTTTTCCTTTCCCTTCTTCCCCCTTCTGTGCTGCTGCCCTTCTGCTCACCTCTCTTCTAACATATCCCCCTTTCCAGTGGAAATGATTTGATAAATTCATTCACCCAAATGGCAGGGGCTGGATTTGCATTTCAATGTAAAACAAAGTCTTGGGCCAAAAGGGTAAATTCCACTGAATTTTAGGCTGTCTCTAGTGAGGGGAGCACTTTCCTGAATCTTAGGAATGAAGTGATACTGGGAATCATCTATTCCTGTGAAAGTTAAGTGTGGCCCTGGAGAGATCCCACGAAATCGGTGTGGACAGGGCCAGCAAGAAAGGGGAAAAATAAGCTTTTTATGGAGGTTCTTGCCTGCTGGGCATGATTGGCAAGTGCTGATAAAAGCAAGAGCTGGCTGCCTCAAAGTGGGAACTGCTGCTGCCTAGCAACTCAGGATAGAGAATCAAAGCAGAGGTTTTCCTACTCTGAACTAAGAATCTGTCCCCTGTCAACTTTGACGAGTTCATTAAAGAAAATCCAAGTAGAGAACTGGAGAAGCTAGGTCTCTGTTAAAATGATGCTGGTGAAGGTAGTTTAGACAGGACTATTGTTGGCTCACCAGCCTTCTTCCTCATCAAGGTCTCCACCTGCTCTAGCTGCCAGTATTCTTTTTAATACTAAGAACCCTTGATAATCTAAAAAAAAAGTCTAAATAAGAGTCTTAGAAGATTTCGTCAATATATCATCACCTCTATTGTTCAAGACCAGACAACTTTTTCAAAGATGCTATGTGCTCAGCTATGCTGTAAAAATGTGTGTCTTTACAGCTCCATCTGATCCTCTCTCATTATTTGGGGGAACTTGACTCTTCCTTTGATAGTCTGTAATTTACACCATCAATAACAAGTTTGGCATGCTATTTTGAAAAATCTCATCACCTACATTTTACATATCAGTGGGTTGTTTCCTAGAAGAAGCACATGGGAAATAAGTGGGTTATTGAAGGAGTGGATGAAAGAAAGAGAGAAAGGCAGAGAGAAAGAAGAAATTCTAGCTGATTCTAGTTTCAAATCTGCTTTATATTATTCCTCTTTATTTTCTTTCTTTTTTTTTGCGGTACCGGGGATTGAACACAGGGGCGTTCTACCTCCGAGCTACACCCCCGGCCCTATTTTTTTATCCTTTATTTTGAAACCGGGTCTCACGAAGTTGTGGAGGGCCTCACTAAGTAGTTGAGGATGGCCGCGAGCCCGGATCCTCCGGTCTCCGCCTCCCAAGTACTGGGATTACAAGCGTGCGCCACCACGCCCGGCTATTCCTCTTTATTTTCCACATAATTCTTCTCTATCATCAGTAATATTTTTCAATATTTCACCAGAATGTAAATTCTGTGAAGGCAGGGATTTTTTGTTTTGTTCATTTCTGCACTGAGAATAATGACTGGAATATAGTTAGGGAATCAATAAATATTTGTAGAATAAAATTAATATTTCCCATTATCACCTAGGAATTGAAAAATTCTCAAGTTACTTTTTTGGTCTCAGAACATCTTACCTTTAGCTCTAATAAAAATACAATTACTTCACCGGGCATGGTGGTGCACGCTTGTAATCCCAGTACTTTGGGAGGCGGAGACCGGAGGATCCGGGTTCGTGGCCAGCCTCAGCTCTCTCGCTCTCTCTCTCCCTGTCTCTCTCTCTCTCTCTCTCCTTAGTGAGGCCCTCCCCAACTTTGTGAGAACTGGTTTCAAAATAAAGTATAAAAAATAGGGCCGGGGGCGTAGCGCGGAGGTAGAACGCCCCTGGGTTCAATCCCTGGTACCGCAAAAAAAAAAAAAAAATACAATTACCTTTGCCTTAGTCTCTTTTTTTGCTGATAATGACAACTAGTAATTCTTCTGGTTAGTGTATTGTAAAGAGGTGACCTGGAGTCATGAGTCCCAGGATTAGTCAAGAATCAACTTAGCTGGGGGATCTTGGGAAAGTCACTTAAATTTTCTGCGTCTTCATTTGTTCATTTGCAAAGGATGATTTAACAATGCCTTTATCTTGCAGGATTTTTTTTTTTTTTGCGGTACCGGGGATTGAACACAGGGGCGTTCTACCTCTGCGCTACACCCCCGGCCCCTATTTTTTTATACTTTATTTTGAAACCGGGTCTCACGAAGTTGCAGAGGGCCTCACTAGGTAAACAGAGAGAGAGAGAGAGAGAGAGAGAGAGAGCTGAGGCTGGCCGTGAACCCGGATCCTCTGGTCTCTGCCTCCCAAAGTACTGGGATTACAAGCGTGCGCCACCACGCCCGGCTGCTATCTTGTAGGATTTTGATTGGATCAAATAGCATAGCAAACAAATAAGTTAGTGTTTAAAAGCTACAGTTCTGGATTCAGACTCAAATCCTCAGTTTTCCACTTTCTGATTATATGACCTTAGGCAACTTATTTAACCTTTAGATGCTTTAGCTTCTTCGTATGTAAAATGGAGATAATTATAGTACCCGTCCCATGGAATTTTGTGCAGTTAAAAATAGTACATGCAAAGCACTTAAAATAGTGCTTGCCACGTAGAAAGTGCTCACAGTAAATGTTAGGTGTTATTATTAAATGTAAAACACATTTGGAAAATTGTGAATTGCTGTACAAATGTAAGGTAACTAGATTTCCATTTCAATAGGTCATCAATGGCTCAAGCTAAACTGAATGACTAATGTTGGAATGACAGGCCCATGATAAGCTAGGGCATGAATAATTTGGCATCTCTCATGTTACACCTCATAGTTGGCTCTGTATTTTGTCTATTCCCAGAGATAGCCTTAGGTGCTCATGTACAGGGTATAACTGGTAAATTTATTTAGTGATTTCGTGTGAGTTCTGCCATCATCTACTTATGTGAAATTGGGCAAGCCCATTAACTTAATTAATTCTTAGTTTCTTCATTTGAATAAATGGGAATAACAGCTTATTTTCCTCTCTCCATGTTAGAGAAGAGCCTAATTAAGATATCTATTACTCAAATATGAGGTAGTATCATTCATTTGCTTATTCTCTCTGATGTTTTGATAGATTTTTATTCTGCTCTACAAAAATAGTGGGTTGTTCTACTGTTTTTTTCTTTTTCTGTCCTGACTCTCTCAGGATCCAAAGTTAACAAACAGACTCAACAATCCATTGAATATGCTAAGGCCCAGATTCAAATGGACTGTATGTGGAGTGGTATTATAGAAGGGCTTGTTGATCAATCATTCTGTCTTAATGGCCAATCTCAGAGCAGCACAGTATTTGCAAATGGCCAAGTTAGTCGAGTTGGCTTAGTTTTGCAAGCTTAATACATTAAATTCCTTAATGAATTAAATCATTTACATTCTTGTTATGTTCTTTATATAATATGTTCTCTATATGAATATTATAGGCTTGGAAAATTGGGCAGTGGATACAAAAGAGATTTAAAATTTTTTTTTTCATTTGTGTTCTTGAGTTCAAATCTTGGCCTGTTTTTGCTTTTGGCTCTGATTTTTTCTTTTGGAGAACTGATATTAGATTATTCCTCCTGAGGTAAGCAGTCATAAAACTTGATTAAATATGGGAAGCAACTATTGTGAAACATTGAAAAACAGGCAGTATAAATCAGGATCCCTGAGAGAAACCCATGATGTAAGCCTCACATTGTTGTAGGTTTGTGCCTGGAGATACTTTCCCAACTATGGTAGAGGGAGCTGTGATGTAAGCCAAGCACTGTAGTGTTGGTGAGCTGAGGAAACACAGATCAGAGTTTGGGGCATTGGAAGTGACTAGAATCTGCAAGGTTAGGGGCCAGAGGGGAGGAACTGCACAGAGTTGAGTTCTGCCTAAGTCTTTGGCTGACCATTTCAGTCATATATGCAGGGAAAGACTACACAAGGCTTACCAGAAAGCAACTACTACAAAACTGAGTATGGAACAGAGATGATAAAGACTGAGCAGAATTGGGGGATAATGGCGATCTTCCATAGCTTCAGTGGAGAGACATCATAAATATCTTGTAAACACCTCAAGCATCCAGCATTGAGACCAAGAAGGCCACACCTTAGGGATAAGGATCACATCTTAGTGAGTAACATCTACTCTCTCAACTTGTTCTGTAAGAAACTAATGTAAATCCTTCACTAGAAGATAAATGAAGGAGATTTTCATAGATGTACTCCACAAAGTGTAAAGCCAAACCTACACAAGGTCAGGGTGATTAATTAATGTTTGATCTGCATACCAGAACAACAGTGACCATTCTTTTAAAGGAGATAACAGAATGCAGAATTTCTATACTGTATTGTAAATAATACCAAACACTCAAAAAAATTACTGTATGTACAAAGAAACAGAAAAACATGACCCCTGGTCAAGAACATAAAAAGTCAATGAAAACTAGCCCCATGATAGCTCAGGTGTTGGATTTATCATACAAGAACTTTAGAGTGGGTATTATAAATATTTTAAAAGAAAAATTAAATTAAAAATATAAAAGTGCCATAGGAAAGTATGTCTTACGGAGTAAATAGATAAGGAATTTCAGTAGATAAATAGAAAAATCTCCAGACAGAAATTCTTTTAAGCATACCCTCTTATTTATCATTTCTGGACCTCTTCTTTAATACAATTTTTAAATATGAATCACAGAAAGAAAAAAATTGAATAAAAATAAACACAGCCTTAGGAATCTATGGAACAAATGGTCTAGTATACATGTAACACAAGTCTTAGAAGGAAAAAACATTAAGAAAGGGGCATACAGAAAAGGCATTTGAGGAAATAATGACCAAAAATTCCTAAAATTAAAAATTTCTGAAATTTGATGACAATTGTTAACTTAAAGATTTAGAAAGAAGCCGAATCCAAGCAGCATAAATACAATTAAAATCACCCCCTAAGCCGGGCGTGGTGGCGCACGCTTGTAATCCCAGTACTTTGGGAGGCGGAGACCAGAGGATCCGGGTTCGCGGCCAGCCTCAGCGCGCATGCGCGCGCGCACGATCGATCGATCGATCGATCGATTGATCGATCGATCTCTCTCCTCTCTCTCTCTCTCTCTCTGTCTCTCTGTCTCTGTCTCTCTGTCTTTCCCTCTCTGTCTCTCCCTCTCTCTCTCTCTCTCTACCTAGCGAGGCCCTCCGCAACTTCGTGAGACCCGGTTTCAAAAATAAAGCATAAAAACATAGGGCCAGGGGTGTAGCGCTGAGGTAGAACGCCCCTGCGTTCAATCCCCGGAACTGCAAAAAAAAAAAAAAAAATCACCCCTTGATAAATCAAACTGTTACAAATCAAAAGTATAAAATCTTGAAAGCAATCAGGATAAAAAGAATACTACATACAAAGAAATGGCATGTTTAAAGTGATATATTAAAACAAGTGGAAAAAAATCCTGTCAACCCATAGTTCTATATCTAGTAAAAATATTTTTTCAATAAGTTGGTGAAATAAAGACGTTTTCAGATAAATGAAAGCTTAGAGGATTCATCATCATCATCTTTATCATGAGAAATGCTAAGAGATTTCTTTTAGGCAAGTAGGAAATGATAGAGAAGGAAACTCAGAACTAAATGAGGAAAGGAAAGCCCCAGAAATGGTAAATAAGAGGGCATATTTAAAACACAATCTTATTACTGAGAATTTGACTATTCTGGGTCTTTTTTTTCCATACAAATTTTATTTTATTTCATTTATTTATTTATTTATTTATTTATTTATTTATTTATTTATTTTTTGTGGTACCAGGGATTGAACCCAGGAATGTTCTACCTCTGAGCTACACCCCTGGCCCTATTTTTTATCCTTTATTTTAAAACGAAGTTGCAGAGGACCTCACTAAGTAGCTGAGGCTGGCGGCGAACCCAGATCCTCTGGTCTCAGCCTCCCAAGTACTGGGATTACAAGCATGCGCCACCACGCGCGGCTTCCATACGAATTTTATAGCTGATTTCTCTAGGTCTGTGAAAAGTGATGATGGTATTTTGATAGGGATTGCGTTGAATATTTGGATCGCTTTTGGTCGGAGGGACATTTTGATTATATTTATTCTGCCAGTACTTGGGAGGCTGAGACTGGAGGATCCGGGTTCGTGGCCAGCCTCAGCTACTTAGTGAGGCCCTCCGCAACTTAGTGAGACCCTGTTTCAAAATAAAGAATAAAATAAGAAAATAGGGCTGGGGGTGTAGCTCGGAAGTAGAATGCCCCTGGGTTCAATCCCCAGTACCGCAAAAAACAAAACAAAACAAAACAAAAAAAAAGAAACTGCTAGAAGAGGGTATAGGACCAACACTCCAACATATAGGTACAGGTAGAAACTTTCTCAATAAAAAAGCTCAGGAAATTAAAACAAGAACTAATGAATGAGATAGCATTAAATTAAAAATATTCAATATCTTTAGCAATCAGGGAAATGCAAATTAAAACTACACTGAGATTCCATCTCACTCCAGTTAGGATGGCACTCATCAAGAACACAAACAATAAATGCTGGCAAGGATGTGGGAAAATAGGAACCCTATTACACTGTTGGTGGGACTACACACTAGTACAGCCGCTATGGAAATCAGTGTGGAGGTTTCTCAGAAGATTGGAAATGGAACTACCATATGATCCAACGATAGAACTCCTGGACATTTTCCCAAAGAAAATGAAATCAGAATATTATAAAGATACTTAGATATCCATGTTCAATAGCCAAATTATGGAACCAACCTAGGTGTCTGTCAACAGATGAGTGGATCACAAAACTTTGGCATATACACACAGTGGAATTTTACTTAGCCATAAAGAAAAAAAAATCACACCATTTGTAGGAAAATGAATGGAGCTTGAGAATATTATGCTAAGTGAGTATAGCCAGTCTCAAAAAACAAGTAGAGGTATGTTCTCTCTTATATGTGGAGGCTAGAGATATAATCAGAAATAAGGGCAACATCAGATAGATGAGCAGACTCCAGAGGAGTGACTGAGGGGGATTAGGGAAGGGAGGGGGGAATGAAATAATAAATAATGTAATATTTGACATAATGCTATAAATGTATACAAAACCACCAATTTCAATCTCAAAAACATGCGCAGGGAGGGGGGAACAAAAGTTTTGTGCATGTATTTTTCTGATACTCTGTGCCCCAATGTGATGTAAAATTTACAATGCACCAAATTAAAAAAAACACAATCCTATTTTTCTTTTCAAAATTTCCTTAAAAGTAAGTTGCCTATTAAGAGCAAAATAAATAATGACATAAAGGGACTTCATAATTTTTGTGGAAGCCCAAGATACCACAACAGTAGCAAAAGTGGTCAAGAATGGGTGAGTAAACGGGATTATGACATTGTAAGTTTATTGCATTTGTGACGTGATACATGGGAGGTCCAAAGTGAGCTGTGAACACATCAGGTGTAAAGTGAGAAGGAGGAAGTAGGGAGTGCAAAAGCCAGATATGAAGTATGAAATTTGAAGAAATACAATATTGGTTCAAATAAGTTTGTTAAGGCTTAGATCAACCACTAAAATTTTAATACAAAAGAGATATAACTAAGAAGTCAATAAAGAAAACAAGATGAAATATTTTTAAAATTAATTTTAATCCAAAAGAAGCTAGGGAACAAGTAACAGGGGGACAAAAACAAACAGGAGGGACAAGAGGAAAACAAATAGCAAGAAGGTAAATTTAAATTCCATCTTTATGAATAACTGCATTAAATGTAAATGGACTTACACTGTAAAAGGCAGAGATTTTCTGATTGCATAAAAAATAAGACCTAGCATATGCTATCTAAAGGAGATATGCATACTGTAAGCATAAGAAAACTGGCATAATTATATTAATATCAGGTGAATTCAACTTCAAGACACACAAAGTATTAGAGGAAACAAAGAAGAGTAATTTATAATAATCCTAAATGTGTTGCATCTAATAAAAGAATTTTAAAATTCATAAGGCAAAAACTAAAATTCCAAAGATAAAAAATCAAGTAGACAAAACCACCACAATAGTTGTTTTAATATCCCTCTGTCAGTGTTGAAAGAATAAGTAATAAAAAAATCAGTAAGGATATATAAGATCGTGTGTGTGTGTGTGTCTGTGTGTGTGTGTGTGGTACTGGGAATTGAACCCAGGGATGTTCTATCTCTGAGCTACACCCTTTTTATTTTTTAGTTTGAAACAGGTTCTCGCTGAGTTGCCAAGGTTGGCCTTGAACCTGTGATCCTTCTGTCTCAGCCTCCTAAGTACTGGGATTATAGGCATGTACCACCATACCACGTGGTATATAAGATGCTAATGACACCATCAATCAAGGTACTCAACTGACACAGAGAACTACACCCAGCAATGTAGAATATATATTCTTCTCAGGCACATATGGGTCAGTTTCTGAATAGCCATATGCTGAGCCAAAAAAACAAATCTCAATCAATTTAAAAAGGATTGAAACCATATAGAGTATATCTTCCATAAAGATGAAGTTAATAACAATAAACTATAAAATCCCTAAAATATCTGGATATTAAAATAAAACATATGTCAATAATCCATAGCTCAGTGAAAAAATCACAAAGGAAATTTAAAAATAACTTAATGCTAATGAGAATATAATTTATCAAAAAATTGGGACTTAAAGTAGTACTTAGAAGGAAATTTAGAAGTTTAAATGCTTAGTTTAGTGCTCGCTTCAGCAGCACATATACTAAAATTGGAATAATGATAGAGCGGAGATTAGCATGGCCCCTGTGCAAGGATGACACAGAAGTTCATGAAGCGTCCCATATTTTTATAAATTTGCAGCTGGGCGTGGTGGTGCACGCTTGTAATCCCAGTACTTGGGAGGCTGAGACAGGAGGATCCAGCCTCAGCTATTGAGTGAGGCTCTCCACAACTTAGTGAGACCCTGTTTCAAAATAAAGAATAAAAAATAGGGCTGGGGGTGTAGCTTGGAGGTAAAATGCCCCTGGGTTCAATCCCCAGTACTAAAAAAAAAAAAGAAATTCAGTTTTTGTACTTGAATATTCTAAGTAAAACTCCTACTGTTGACAACAAATAAATGCCTAGTTTAGAAAAGAAAAAATGTTTCAGATCAATGATCTAAGTTTCCAAATTAAGTTAGAAAAAGAAGAGCAAAGTAAACAGAAGGAAATAATAATGATAAGAACACATAAATGAAGTACAATGAAGAAAATTGTCAGATCTAAAAGTTGGGTTTTTTTTTTAAAAGATCACATCCTGGCCAAAGCAGAAATTACTTTATCAACTTTTATACTCATAAAACACATTTGGCCAGGAATGATGGTGCACACCTGTAATCCCAGTACTTGGGAGGCTGAGACAGGAGGACTGCAGGTTCAAGGCCAGCCTCAACAACTTCGTGAGACTCTTAGCAAACGAGCAAGACCCTGTTTCAAAATAAAAAAATAAAATAAAATAGGGCTGGGGGTGTGACTCAGAGGTAGAATGCTGTTGGGTTCAATCCCCAGTACCACAAACAAAACAAAACAACACATTTGATAGAAATTCTCCAGGAAATGTCAGTAAGATTATTCATGTCTATTCTCCACTCAGGCTGATAGTATAAATAGAAAAAATTCAGTCAATAAAATATCCGTTACTAGGTGAGACCTGGAGAAGTCAGTTCATTTGCATATAGCGTCCACAAATCTTGTTTAGAAATCACTTAAGATCTATTTTATTTATTTATTTATTTATTTATTTATTTATGTATGTATTTATTGGTACTGGGGACTGAATCCAGGGGCATTCTACCTCCGAGATACATGAAACAAGGTCTTGTTAAGTTGCTGAGGCTGGCCTCAAACCTGCCTCTTATCTCAGCCTCCCAAGTACCTGAGATGACAGGCACACACCATCTGTTTTTATTTTTGGCAAAAGTTCATGCTAATAGTTTTTGTTTTGTTTCTGCATTGATTGAACCAAGGGGCGTTCTACCTCTGAACCACATCCCCAGCCCTTTTTTTAATTTTTAATTTTGAAACAGGGTCTTACCAAATTGCTGAGGGTCTTGCTACATTGCTAAGGCTGGTCACAAACCTGCGATCCTTCTGTCTCAGCCTGCCAAGTCCTGGGATTACAGGCATGCACCACACCTGGTGCTAGTAGTTTTAAAAGTCAGAATAGCGAACAATTTATGAAGAAAGAGTAGCCTGTACCATGCCCTACCCTTCCCCACCAGAGTCTGCATTCCAGAAACAATCACTGTACTTGTTTTTATCTCTAGTATTTATTCACATAATTAAAAGTAACTATTTAATTCTATTAATAAATGCATCCATTTTACATATTATCTCTGTTTTTTCTATGATGGTACAAAAGGATGGAGCACACAGAATCCAGCCTGCCCCCTTGCTGGTTCTCATTCTTCCAGTATAAATGTATCATAATTAGCAATAATCAGTATTCAGGTTTTATAGTGTTATAACTAAGGTATAATTTACTGCTGAACTATAACCATAGTATACTCTTGGGTTTGTTTCCTTTCTTTTACAGCTTTATGTTAATTTGGGCTTTAATAATTGCCAGATTCTTATCCACTGCTTGGGTTTTTGTTTATCTATTGCTAATACTTCCCACTTGCTCCAACAGCTTCTCAATACAATTTTCCCATCATAAAACATATTAGATTGTCTCCTATTGGTTTCATTTGAAAAAAAAAAGAAAAGAAAAGAAAGAAATTTCTCTCCTGGAGTTCCCTCTATTTGCAGTTCTTCTCCTTGCTTGTTTACTGACTGCTATAGTCAAATTTACTTTAAATATCTCCTGTTTAAATTCCTTGGATCCCAGGAAATTTTAAATCTTAAATAATCCTCTTCCTTCATTTACTTTTTTGTTTTGATAGTGTAGGAACTATTGCAGCCTCCTGAGAATGAATCGTAAGTAATTTGGTTTAAACTATACATATCTAAAAATTTTACTCTACCTTCTTGCTTTATTGCTTAGCAGGGCATAGCATTTAAATTTGGAGATAATTTTCATTTAGATTTTTTAAGGTATTTCTCTATTGTATTCTAAATTTCAGTGTTATGATTGGGTAGCTCCAAACCATTCTGATCCTTGATTCTATTTATTTTCTCTATAAGTTCTATTTAGCTCCATTTTGGGGCAATGTTGACTTCTTAAATAGCTTTATTGAAATATAATTGACATGCAACAAACAGCACAGATTTAAAGCATACTATTTGATAGATGTTATCACCACAATGAAGAACATACCCATTAGTCACAGAAGTTTCCTCTTGCCCTGGAATAATCTCTCATTCCTGTCTCTCTCTGCAATCCCACTCCCACGGCCCATTTCCAGAAAGCCACTGATCTGCTTCCTATCAGCATAGATTATTTTTCCTTTTCTAGAATTTTATACAAATAGACTTAGATAGTATGCACTCTTTTTTGCTTGACTTCTCTCACACAATTATTTTAAGATTCACCATGTTTATGCATGTATCATTTTTTTAAATCACTGAAGCATTCCATTGTATACAACTAATTCTAAAATATATATAGAAATGCTAATGAGTTAGAACGGCCATTTTTTTAGACAAAGAGCAGAGTTAGAAGACTTATTTTACTTGATTTCAAGACTTATTTACCAAGCCACACCAATCAAGAAAGTGTATTATTGGCATAAATACAAACATTTATATTAGTGGACTAGAATAGAGATTTCAAAAACAGATCCACATATTGATAGTCAGTTGATTTTCAACAAAAGTGAATGAAGAATAGTCCTTTCAACAAATGGTGCTTAAACAATGGAAATAGTGTTATGGGCAAAAATGAGCCTCCTGCTCTTCATTCATACCACACACCAAAAAGTTTACTTTCAATGGCTAAATAAAATAAATCTAAATAAAATAGCTAAAAGTTTTAAAAACTTCTAACAGAAAATATAGGAGACTATCTTCTTGATCTTGGGGTAGACAAAGATTTCTCAGGACATAAAAAGAACAAACTGTAATGACATTTAATAAATCAAATTTCATCAAAATTAAAACATTTTGCCCTTTGAAAGAGTCCATTTAGAAAATAAAAAAGCAAGCCACAGATTGGGAGAAAAAATTCATAACATGTATATCTGACAAAGAATTATATCCTGACTATATAAAGAACTAATAAGAAGTCAAATGACCCAATAAAAAAGAGCAGAAAATTTGGGCACTTCACCAAAGGAGGTATACAAATAAGGCAATAAACACATGAACACATGTACAACATCTTTCATCCTTAGGGAAATGCAATTTAAATGTATGAGCAGTTCCTCTGACAAACCCACTGGAATGACTGTAATTAAAAGACCGACAATGGCAAGTGTTGGTGAGGACCTAGAGCAACTGGAATTCTCACACCTTACTTATGGGAGTAAAACGATAACCTTTTTGGGAAACACTTTGGCTGTTTCTTATTAAGTTATTCATACCCTTGCTAGCAGTGGAGAGGAACTTCCAAGAGAATGGAAAGCATGTCCATACTTGTATACATTTGTTTTAGCAACTCTATTCAAAATAGCCAAGAACTGGAAGCAATCTACATGTTCATCAAAAGGTGAATGGATACAAATTATGGTGTATCTAAATCATAAAACACAATGAAAAGAAACAAGAATTGAGTACACACAGCAATGTGGATGAACCTCAACAACTTAAGCTGTGGCTAAAGAAGTCATGTGCCCAAGAGTATATGCCTTATGATTTCAGAACCTATACAAGTAATCTCTATTGACAGAAAACAGAGCAACAGTTGTCTGGGGCCAGGCAGGCACAGGGTGGATGACTTCAGAGAGACACAAGTGGAGTTTTTGGAGTGATGATAATATTTTTTATCTGTTTTGAGTGGGGTGGAAGTTGTAGAAATGTATACATTGTCAAAATTTATTGAACTGCACTCTTAAAATGGGCGCAGTTTATGTTGCATAAATGCTATTTCAATGAGTTTGACTTAAAAATCAACAGTCACTGCATAGTAGGTTGCTGCCACCTGGCATTCCTCCTCTGGGACACATCTTTTGGTACTCATATAGCCCAGAAATCTAGGTGAAAATAAAGGAATAACAAAATGATAAAGGAAAAAGAAAAAATGGAAGCTATAATTTCTAGATGCTTCTTGGCTTAAAAATACAATGGCATGCTTTATAATTTTTGAAGGGTAGGAAATGGGCATTGAATGGTACTGGGAAAGTTTCCTTACTCAAGTGAATGTAGGAAAACTCATCCTGCAAATAGATAAAGCTGGCATCCTATCTTGGCAAATACCTTCATGCAAAAAGCAACACATTCGTGGATTATCAGTTTTCTAAGAATTAGAAGACAAACAAATGCATTCAACATTAAGACTGTCACACAGAGTTGTTGATCATGACTCACCAGGCTTGTCACTCCCTGGGCCATTATTTGTAAATATTGTGCTGGCAAAGAACTGTAGAGAGTATTATAAGAGACTAATAAGATTTCCTGCTTGTAGAAGGCAAGAAGCAAAGGAATTTAATGCAGTAGTGTTTTTGAATAGGCCCTTTTTAAAATATACTATTATTGGTGCATTATAGTCTCACATCATAATGTAGTTCATAGTGATAGTGACATACATGTACATAGCACTTGGTGAGCCTTCTCCTGGCTCTCCCTCAGCTCCCCCCTTCCCCATACATGATATTGAGACTGATATTAGTATTCTCACATATGTACATAACTTCAGTGGAAGTCTTTCCTTCATTAATTCTCCCTTCCTCCCACCACCACCCTTCCCTAGACCACCTCCTGTGTTCCACTGGGGTTTCCCCTCCATTATCTAAAGTCCCTCTGGTATCCCAATTACTCCCATAACTTCTGCATATGAGAGAGAAAACATATGACCCTTCACTTTCTGTGACTGGCTAATCTCACTTAACACAATGTTCTCCAGGTTCATCCATTTTCTTGCAAATGACATGATTTCTTTCTTCTTTATTGCTGAGTAGAATTCCATTGTGTGTATATCCCATAATTTTGTAATCTATTCATCTGTTGATGGACACCTAGGTTGATTCCATAATTTGACTATTAGGAATTGTGCTACTATAAACATGGATATGCATGCATGTACTACTATAATATTTTGATTTTAGTCCCTTTGGGAAGATACCAAGAAGTGGTATAGCTGGTCATATGGTAGACCTATTCCCAGTTTTCTGAGGAATCTCCACACTGTGAGTAGGCCCTTTAGAAGTATAAAGGAGCTAGGCCAAGGGAGGAGATCTTAGGAATGCAGGAGGCCAGTGAGGAGGGCCCAATTTCCATCACCCTTGACACTGTATCACTGAAGCAAGATTTTCCCCTCATTTTCAGAACCCAGAGGATATTTTCCCAGGTGACAGCAAATTGCAATAAATAATTTTTATTTATAATAAATTTTAATTATAATATTTATGATAATTTTTATAATTCATCCAATTATAAAAAGAGGTCTTAGAGTTTACCTTTTAGTAAGTAAAAAAGGGGGGACTTAAAAGTAAAAAGGGACAAATCACTCAGTTAACATGTATTAAAATGAATTAAATGTATTAAACATATGGCCATAATTATTTAGGCTCTGATTAGAATAAACAAACTATAAAAACAAAAGAGTAAGGTAATTAGGAAAGACTGAATATTGAATGATGGAAGTTATTGTTAAATTTTTTTAGGTAAACAATGGAATTTTAATTTACTTTCTAAAAGTTGTTTTTATATACATACTGACATATTTATGGATGAAATGATTTAATGCCTGGCATTTGCCACTATGTAATATGGATGGGGAGAGGTATACAACTTTGACTTCATATCCGATACTTAACAGAAAACAGCTTGTGGAATTAATTATCATGGGGGAATCTGAATGTTCACTGTGGTGTGATGCTGTGGGGAACAGCTTTAGAGCTTCCTCTTAAGGTGTATGGAGCTCCTGACCAAGGCCACAAGCACGGAAAAGAGCCTGCACAGCTTTCTACTCTTTGGAACCGCCTCATGCTCTGCCTCCTTTCCCTCTATCTATGACTTTCACAGCCTCTGTCTTAATTGGCTTGGTACTTGGCTACTTCTATTTCCCTGGCACTCATCCCAGGTGGTGGATCTGGTTGTGCACTGGCACTTCCTTGGCATGCTGTCTCCAGCATGGATTCCTTTATCTCTGTATACACCATGACCATAGTCAAGTGGCACCAAGTCCTCCAGCCTCTCAAGGCTCCTGCATATAATACTTCAACAGGAGCTCACAAAGACTGTCTATACGAGGATGTAGAAAGGAAACTGGTAAATTACACAGTTTTCACATCTGACAATCAGAATTAGGTAAGTGTGGAATTATGGGTGCATTACAATCTCACCAAAGGCTTGATTGAGCAATAACAATCATGGAAAATGCTAATTAAATTCACTTTCTATTTACTCTGTGTGTGTGTGTGTGTGTGTGTGTGTGTGTGTGTGTGTGTGTGTGTTAGTATTGGGGATTGAACCCAGAGGCATTCTACCTCCAAGCTACACTCCAGCCCTTTTCATTTTTTTTGTTTTGAAACAGGGTCTTGCTAGATTTCTGAGAGTTTTACTACTTTGTTGAGGCTGTCCTCGAACTTGCAGTCCTCCTGTCTCAGCCTCCCAAGTACTGGGATTACAGGTGTGCACTCCCATACCTGGATCTATTTACACTTTGAATTTCATCAGAGTGCTACCAATTGTCATTATCTAGATTACAGTTCAAATAATGTGATAGTTTTGAAACTGCAGGTCATGTCCCTTTAATGGGTCGTGAAATTAGTTTTATGGGCAGCAAAAAACTTTTTAATAGCTTAGAGTAGGCTATAATGGAATGGAATAAAATGAAGGTATTAAAGTGACTTACACAGGGTAAGAGTGAATATATTTTTTGTGGAACATTTTGTTCTAGTTTTGCAAGTGTGTATATGTGTGTGCGATGTCACATGGAAAACCAATTTCTTATTGTAGTCAGTTCCAAAAATAAAAAATAAAAGTTTGAAAACCCATAGGTAATAAGTTTCTATATATAACAGTCAAATAACAAAAGGATTCAGGGGGAAAAAAACAAGATAACTCTGAATGAACATTTTCCAACCAAAATCTCAATAATGAACTGTTCACCTAAATCAGAGAACTAAAACATGCCAACCAGTCAGAAATTAGAAATAACCTGACAGAAGGAAAAGGCTCCTAGGTGTCATGTGACCTGTTTTTTTTTTTTATATGGCTTTGCTTACTGTGTTTTCCTAATGATTTTTAAGGCTCCTACACCTTTTTGTTACTTGGTAACTGCCATTTTCAGACTGCAATTTGTTTCTAGATGAAACTGATATGATACCATGAAGGTAAGACCAAGGTTGTGCAATTTTGTAGCACATGCTCAACTGAAGAGCTCCCCCAACCCCAGCCCCAGGTTTATGTCATGGTAAGAACAACTTAAGATGACATTACTCATTAGACTGACGCTGCAGTACCAATGCTCTTGCAATTTTGGCCGTATGCCAAGGCCATATTTGGCCAGAGAATGAGTGCCCTTTGAAATCCCAGCAGGTACACACCTACAAATTCTCAGCAAATGAAAAGTTTGTTTATTCTTGCAGCCCTAGGGTAGAGAAAACAATTTGTCTCTGCCAAAGTTTTCTTTTATATAAAACTTTAAGTAAGAACTAAGAGATCTTATAGTGCCTACAAATCCATAAGTTTTTAATGCAAATCCCCTAAAAGTCTGTGACACAGCCTCTTTTTGTTGGAGAGCCTCTCCAGAATGGATTTTCATCTTTCCATCTCTTTAAACAAAGAGGTTAACCCAGGGCTGGGGGTGCAACTCAGTTGTAGAGTATGTTACATGCCCAAGGCCCTGGGTTCCATGCCCAGTACCACATATTTTAAAAATAGAGATTAACTCCTAACTGGAAAGGTACTTTGGAGGGAGTAATTAAGATGGCAATTCTATCTCAGAATGACATGATCATTTGGAAAATAAAATGTTCAAAATCTGACTCAGGGGTTTAGGAGGAAATAAACCAGGAAGTCTTAAAAGTGGGGTGGGGTAGAGAACACAGTTAGAAACCAATGATAAGAACTGTAAATTGCATTTATCAAACAGCTTCTCAATGGGATCTTATTGGTGGCGAGCCCCTGTGCATGAGAGAGGCCAGGCCTACCATACTGAAGGAAGAAAAGGAGAGCTTGGCATGGTTACTCTGAGCAGTCACAGGTGGGGCCCCAGGCGAAAGGGAGAGGATGCAAAAGTGTGGGCGCTGAGGTTCCGGGACCACAGAGAGAGCGCCACCGCTCCAGCCCAACTCTGACGCAAAACAGGACCTTGCCAAGCCGTCTTTCCCAGAGAACAGAGTCTGCTTAAGTTCATGTTCTTCCCTCGTGGCACATTTCAAATGAAGTGATGAGAGTGGCATCTGGACCCTTTCCTGGCAGGGAGGGCATCCACCTCCCCTCGCCCAGGCCCTGTTCTCTATTTCCCTCTCTCTGCTCCTGCTTCTCACTGGAAGAGCCTGGTCAGGACGTTCAAATCGACCCTCCCTACTGGCTTCCTATGTGGCTGGGAGGAAATCATTGGACTCTAAGCCTCAGTTTCCCCAGCGATACAATGGAGAGATAGTAGCTCTTACCTTATGGTGTTGTCTGAGGATTGGGATCATGTACAGAAAGTACTTTGCAGATACTCAACACTCACGCCAGGGGTTCTCAGTCTCTGCACTTTTTTTTTTTTTTGCGGTACCGGGGATTGAACGCAGGGGCGTTCTACCTCCGTGCTACACCCCCGGCCCTATTTTTTATACTTTAGTTGCGGAGGGCCTCACTAAGTAGAGAGAGAGAGAGAGAGAGAGAGAGAGAGAGAGAGACAGAGAGAGAGAGAGAGAGAGAGACAGAGAGCTGGCCGTGAACCCGGATCCTCTGGTCTCTGCCTCCCAAAGTACTGGGATTACAAGCCTGCGCCACCACTTCTGCTGTTGTAGCCAGATAATTCTTTCTGTGAGGAGCTGTCCAGTGCACTGAAGGATGTTTAGCAGCATCCCTGGACAATGTGAACTAGATCCAGAAGAACCTACCCCCATCTCCCAACAGTTGTGACTCCAAAGACATTGCCAAACGTTCCCCAAGGGCAAAATCACTGCTGGTTAACTATGGCATCCACCTTGGTCTCTCTGCTTCTTTCTCTCTCTTTGTTTTGAGGTAGCAAATTGCCATGTTAGGAACAGTGCAAGTGGCCTTTAAAGGGGTGATTAAGTTAAAATGAGGCCATCAGAGTGAACTTAAACCAATCTATCTAGTGTCCTTATAAGAAGAGGAAATTTGGACCCACAAAGAGACAGCAGGGATGTGCGTGCTCAGAGGCATAGCCATGCAAAGCCAAGCAGAGAGGCCTCAGCAGAAACCAGCCCTTGATTTCAGACTTTCAGCCTCCAGAACTGTGATAAAATACATTTCTGCTTTTTAAGCTAGCCACTCTGTGGTATTCAGTTATGGCAGTGCTAGCAAATGCAGGCAGTGACCGCTGCTGGGGTCCTGATGTGCTCATTGAATTCAAAAGGCTGCCATGGTCACCATGGTCATAGGATCGTAGGATACACACATGGGTTTTCTTTTTTCTTGTTCTTTTTTTTTTTTTTTTGGTGGTGGTGGTGCTAGGGATTGAACCCAGGGGCATTCTACCTCCGAGCTATACCCCTAGCCCTATTTTATTTTTTATTTGGAAACAGGGTCCTACTAAGTTGCTGAGAGCCTCCCTAAGTTGCTGGAGCTGGCTGATAACCTGCAATCCTCCTGTCTCAGCCTCCCAAGTACTGTAATTACAGGCAGGTGCTCCCATGCCCGGCCACACATGGCTTCCTCAGGGCCTCACAGGATGTCCTCCCCAGGGCGTGACTCTTTGCCACTATGAAACATTTCCAACCTTCTCTCAGCTCCTACTCATGAGAGTTTACCCCATCGCCTCCTGCTTCTGGGGATCTCTTTCCTGGTGGCCAAGCCTCGTGGGTACCCAGCAAGGTGTCTTGAGTCCAGCTGCATTCTGCATATCATTTCACTATAGGAAACCGGCATATCCTTGTCACCCCCCTCCCCAGAGTGGATGGTCAGAGTTCTCCATGCTCTGGCCTCTTTGCCCAGCTGTCTTCTCTCTCTCTCTCTCTCTCTCTCTCTCTCTCTCTCTCTCTCTCTCTCTTTTTCTGCTCAAATAGACAAGAGGACATGAGCAGTTCCAGTAAATCAGCAGGCATTGGATAGAGAATAAAATGCAGCATTCCTTGTCTGCACCTCTGCCTAATTTCTTCTACTTACTTCTCTTTAGGGAAACTCCTCCTACGAAGGGGAAGGTATTGCAGTCCCTGTAAGGCCAGCTTCTCAACAGTCCAAAAATTCTCCTTGAACTTTGTTTCCCACAGTGGTCTGCCTACATGCACATAGATTGGAGGGAATTATGTCTGCTGACTGAGTAGCTGAGCCAACCCAGCTGTTTTTTTATCTGCTCTGAAGAGGTACCTGGCCCCAGTTGCTTTAGGCTCCCTTTAGAATGAGGGTTACTTAGCACCTCGATCTGCAGCTCATTCTGGACTAACAGGAAAAAGTCCTGTTCAACATCCTATTACAGGTCAGACAGCTTAAAATACTTTTAAAGGACTGGCTTACTATGAAAACCTTGTAATTTGTTTAACTAGACCTCTGCAGAAAACATTTGGGAAGGGTACAGGTTCTTACTATTACTTCAGTGAACATCCTTTTATGATTTTTGTAAACACAAGTGTATCTGTATGTGTACCTCTCTTTGTATGGATATGTTTCATGAGCTAAATTTCTAGATTTAAAACTGTGGGGTAAAATAGATTTATATAATTTTTTGTGTGTGTTACTGGGGATTGAACTCAGGGGCACACATACAGGCTATACCCCTGGCCCTTTAAATTTTTTTGTTGTTGTTGTTGTTTTGAAAGAGGATCTTGCTAGGTTGCTGAGAGTCTCACTACATTGTTGAGGCTGTCCTCGAAACTGCCATCCTCCTGTCTCAGCCTCCCAAGTACTGGGATTACAGACATATGCCACCATGCCCAGCAGATTTGCATAATTTTTAAGAGTTATTCTGTACATTATCACAAACTTTTACTTTTTAGATTATCATAAAATAAAATTAACTTTTTTATGTTGGTGTTCTATGAATTTTAACACATGTATAAACTTATGTAGCCATCACTATAAGCAGGTTACAAAACAGTCTATCAACCCCAAAACTATCTTGTGGTATCTCTGTATATTGACCTTCTTCCTCCCACTCATGATCCCTGACAACTACTGAACTGTTCTAGCATAATTTTTAATGATAATTTTCTATTTGTTCAGTGTGAATGATTGACAAAGTAATGATTACTCTGTCATAAATAGGTTTAAAACATCAGTCGCTAGATCTATTAACTAAAATCATGTTTCATGTAATTAACCCTAATGAGATGATAAGCTATTAAGATTTCCTTCAGAAATACTTAAGTAGAATAGTTTCAAAACACTCCAACCTTTAAAGAAAGGTAAGGCTTATTAGCATAGATTCTATCATTATATGTAATTCGGTGTATTTTTAGAAACAATCGTCAACTAACCTGTAAGTACAATTTAAATAAGAGTAACAAACACATCTTTATCTGCATTCCCCAACATAGGTTCTCGAATAATATAGACCTTTGATGCCTGCCTTTGCATCCCCGATGGCATCCCCTCCTTCCTGGGCCCAAGGGTGCCCTTCGAACCAAAGTTCTTTGAGTTTTGTTTAATATTGACTTGGGAGGGGCATAGGAATTGTTTTTCTTCATAGGAAAGACTGAATTACTCTGTGGTAGACAGAATAATGGTGGGCAGAACCCCAAAGGTGTTCATAGCCTAACCCTGGGCCTGGAGGTGAAAGACTTTGCAGATGTGATTAAATTAAGAGCCTGCAATGGGGAGGTTACCTGGACTATTTAGGGTGGTCCAGTGTCATCACAGAAGTTTATAAGAGGGAGGCCAGAGGGCCAGCATCCAGGAAGGAGATGTGATAATGGAAACGGAGGTTGGAGTGAGCTAAGGTGGAGCCATGAGCTGAGAGATGTGGGCAGGTGCTAGAAGCTGGAAAAGGCTTGGAGATAGATAATACATTCGTGCTGTTTTAAGCCATTAATTTTGTTACAGCAGCAACAGGAAATAATACATACTTTATGTTTTCAAAGAAGAATTTTTGAATATTCTAAAAGCAATATGACACTTAAATGTTTTAATTTCAAACATTCAGAAAAGTCACAATAATAGTATAAGAAACATCTGTATTCTCTTTACCCAGATTCACCAATTGTCAGTATTGTATTCTGTTTGCTTTATCATTTGTTCTCATACTCTGACTCTCTCTCTCCATTTTTTTTCTTTTTGGTGCTACTATGGATTTAACCCAGGGGCACTCTACCTCTGAGTTACACCCCCAGCCCTATTTTATTTTGAAACAGGGTTTCACTGAGTTGCTGAGGGCCTTGCTAAATTGCTAAGGCTGGTCTCAAACCTGTGTTCCTCCTGTCCCAGCCTCCCAAGTACTGAGATTATAGGCATGTGCTACCACATCTGGCTTCTATTTTTCCCCAAACTATTTTCTCACAACTTGCAGATGTGAGGATCCTCTAGCTATAAACTCTTTCATGTGTATTTTCTAAAAGAAGGTTACTCTCTTTCATAGTCATACTACAATGATTAAAGTCATAAACTTCAACCTTGATATAATATCATAATCTAAAATATAGGGTTGAATTGCTTCAATTGTCCCAGCAATTGATTATTTATTTATTTATTTAACGTATTTATGTATTTTATTATTTATTTTTTGGGTACTGCAGATTGAACCCAGGAGCATTCTACCTCTGAGCTACAACCCCAGCCCTTTTTTTAAAATTTTGAAACAGGGTCTCACTAAGTTACAGAGGGCCTCCCTAAATTGCCGAGGCTGGCCATGAACTGTGATCCTCCTGTCTCAGCCTCCCAAGTACTGGGATTACAGGCATGCACCACCACGCCCGGCTCCAGCAATGTTTTTTTTTGTTTGTTTGTTTGTTTTTTGCGGTACCGGGGATTGAACGCAGGAGTGTTCTACCTCCGCGCTACACCCCCGACCCTATTTTTTTATGCTTTATTTTTGAAACCGGGTCTCACGAAGTTGCAGAGGGCCTCACTAGGTAGAGAGAGAGAGAGAGAGAGATCGCACGCGCGCGCATGTGCGCTGAGGCTGGCCGCGAACCCAGATCCTCCGGTCTCCGCCTCCCAAAGTACTGGGATTACAAACACGCGCCACCACGCCCGGCCTCCAGCAATGTTTTTGAGGGTTATTCTTCTTCCTGGCCTAGGATCCAATCCAGGAGCACAAACTGCATTGAGTTCTCAGGTCTCTTAATCTCTTGTAATCTCAACAGTTTCTTTATTTTCTCTTATCTTTCATGTTTTTTACTCTTGTGAAGAGTAAAGCCTAGTTATTTTATAGGATTATTTTTCAATTTTACTTTGTCGGAAGTTTTTGCACGATTAGATTCAGGTTGTCCATTTTTGGTAGAAACACCTTGGATGTCATAATATGTCTTACTCTGTGCATCATATCAGGAGGTGTGTGATGTCAGCTGGTCCCATCATTAGCGATGCTAATCCAGTGAAAAGTTACTACTTTCCCCCTTTGTAATGGATAAGTAGTGTATAGGGGAACCACTTTGAGATTCCCTTCCCCACCAACCCCACGAACCACAGCATTGAGTCTAGCCTTCCCTCTTACCGTTTTTAAATTTTCTTCAACATTGAGAAACCTGGCTTTCAAGTCAATATCATAAGTCATTTATAGTCCATTATGAATAGAGGTAAGTACATTTAATAACAAAATTTTGTTCAAATTATGTTTAAAGTTTCTTTATTAGACTTTCATGGTGTCAAACATTTTCTGCTTTTCTTTTCTTTTTTTTTTTGTGGTACCAGGGATTGGACCCAGGGGCATTCTACCTCTGGGCTACACCCCCAGCCCTATTTTTTTATTCTTTATTTTGAAACAGGGTCTCACTAAGTTGCGGAGGGCCTCACTAAGTAGCTGAGGCTGGCTTCGAGCCCAGATCCTCCGGTCTCAGCCTCCCAAGTACTGGGATTACAAGTGTGCCCCAGCACACCTGGCTCATTTTCTGCTTTTCTATAATGTTATTTTCAATTTTATTTTGTGATGTTTCTGGGGTGGGGAGGAAACATCTCAACAGAATGTACATAAAAGGCATATAATTTAGATAATAAAATAAATCACATTTTTCTTTAAGAATTTCTATGACTTACAGGCATTCTCATCTTGCAGGTCTCAAAGTTGGTGACACAGCTGTGGTTATTCAAGTCCCAGAGTATGGACTTTTCTGTGGTAAATGATTTTCTTTTTTTCCACTTTTGACTTCAGCAGGAACCTGAGTGAACTGACATAAACTTTTAACAGGTTCTAGTGATAACTTGGTGACTCTTAATGGTTTCTGCCTCCGGCCTATGCTTTCATCTAACTCAGGGTTCAAGTTGGGTCAGGCTTGGGCAAAACTAATTTTTCCTAAAGGATCATTTAAACTGAGTGGTTGTTCTCTATTTCTTGGAGATGAAACATTTAAAATCAGAATCCACTTCTTGGTATGGTAATCTAGCTTGATTTGATCAGGGACTTCTAGAAGAGTCTCTCAATAATAGGGAGAACTGTTAGAGCACACTATGGAAAAGAAGAGAGTCAAGGCACAGTGTCAATGCACCATAAACCCACATGGCAGCAGAGAAGAGTCAGAAGGTTATCTACCCCGCATTCCCAGGAAAGAGCAGAATGGACGTACACGTGGGTGTGGCCCTAGATAGACTCTGGTATCGCCAATTGTGTATTGAATGGCTTTGGCCAAGTAACTTAATCTTTTAAAAATTCAGTTCCCATCTCTATAAAATAATGAAGGTTCTTATATTACATGGATATTGTGAGGATTTCTTAATATGTGTGCCAAGTTCAGTAAATGTTAGATGACTATATGTCCACAGAGTCTACCCAACAGAGATTCATTGGTCAATTCTTGGGAAAAGGTCAAAAGATATCACTTTAATTGGCAGCTTCTTTTTAAAACAAGGGGATCAGGCCTTGCAGCCAGCCGTGTGAGCGGGGAGATTGTTTGAACTCCCTACTGGTGATCATGGTGTGGCTGTACTTACTGTGACATTATATATTTTATGGACATATCACAGAACCCAGTGCACAATACCTACTATGGCAAAGTTATGTCTATATAAATTATAGGGTTGTGTTTTTTTTTGTAAGAGCTGTTTCCAATTTGAACTACCACGTTACCAATATGAAATGACGTGGGAAAGTGTTTATGAGATAAAATTAAGAGAAAAAAAAAAGCAGGATCCTACTGAGAGCCTTTCTTAATCACTATTAGTAGTTAGAAGGCACATAAAGTCAGGTCAAAGTCCTTGCCTCTCTGCAACACACTGCAGCCCGTGGCATGGATTGTTCCAGCATGTTCCAGATCTGGAGACTGTTCTTGCTTTTGGCCATGGTACTCAGTGGGTTCCCAGCTGAGCTTAGCCTTTGCTGTATGTTCTCCAGCTCTGACTTCTGCAAGTGGCATTCATGAATGGCCTGTGAAGCCTGAGGCTTGGTGTTGAGGCCTGCGACATCATACATGTTCAAAGGATATCTGGGATTCGTGCCTCCTCCAGGAGACATGCAGGTAGGATGAAGTTTGGTGGGAGGTGCTTCTGAGTCAACAGGGCCTCCCTGGGGCCCGGTCTAAGGTGAGATTAGACCGCAAGACAGAGGGATGGCCCCATCCACGACTTCCATGGAGTCTAGGACCCAGAACTTGACTCAGTATACCTCCCTTGGTTCCCTGCTACCTGGACTTTCACTTCCTTACTAAATCAGTCATTTATAACAAGCAGATTCAGCTCTAGCCCGCATCTGAGTAACGGAGACATTATCTCTTTGCTTGGCAAAAACAGAAGCGTGAAATGTGAGTCAGTTGCTTCATTCCACTTCCTAGTGGAGAGAGACGGTTTCTCATCCAATGTGAATCGAGTCATTCAGGAAGAAACTCTATCCCAGGGAATTATTCAGACAGTGATTGTGGCTGCTCCTAATTAGACGCAGGCTGACTCAGGAGACCAGGACCTGACGTGGCTGGTGAGCTGAAGCTCAGCTGGCTGTTCTTGGCCATCTTGCCGGGCTGGCCTCTCACTCAGTCTCACAGCATCTCTCCCACTCTCTCTAGCAAATAATCACAATTATAATTACTACCTATTTAAGTGAGTGCAGCAAGCCAGTTTTCGGTATTATATATACTCCACCCCAGCCCCTCGCGGTGAGTTCCAGCTGTTGGAGGGCCTGTCTTTGCTGAAGCCTGAGATGCTGCCAGCCAGCAGGGCTGTAGGGAGACTCTGAGCAAAGCTGAATTGCTCACCAGGATGGGGGCGGGGGTGGGAGCGCAGATAGAAAAATGAAAGTTCAGAGGGGTGAGACAGGAAAAAGGAGACAGACTGCAAGGTCTAGAACAGGGTCCAGGACAGACAAGAATCCAGATTGGAGATCAGACACTTCCTTAGAGAACTGGGTATGTTTTGCTGAGGAGTGACATTTTGCTGAGATTTTATACACTATACGATTTCTACAAGAGATTCTGTAAGATTTTGCATAGGGGTTTCCTATACAAAATCTTGTTCAACACCTATGTGGTCCCTTAATGCTTCTGGTACGGAGCCAATTGTCTACTTATTTATTGGAAAGGAGAGTGCTGTGTCCTGCAGTGAGGTTAGCAGCGGATGACATGAGAGGCCGCTTGTGGGGAGAGTAGCACCAGAGTTACTTGTGCAAATACAGTATTTCATGTTGGTTTCCCTGCCTAACCTATGCACTACACGGGATCAGGACTATGTCTCTTGTTAGCATAGCCCCAGTGTCTAACACAACCTGGGCACATGATAGGTGCTCAAATATTCGTTACATCAATGAATGATTCCACTCAGTAGTTCCACACAACTGAAGTCTAAAAGGCAATGTTCCTCTGTCCCTTTGCCCAGGGTCCTTAGAAAGCCACGACTTGAGGAATGGCGAGTCTAGGGGCAGCAGCTCTTAGGGCCCTGCTTTTAGGACACTCTTCAGCCCTACTGAGGTGGTGCTGTTGGCTGATGACCTAGATGGAAATGGATGCACAGGGAATAATACGGGTCATCAAGACGCCCACTTCATTTGTTATGCAGGAAGCCGATCTGATCTCTGTAAGTATTAAAGTCACCACATGGCTAGGTATTTTGCATGCTGATTTATAAAGGCGGGGGTGGGGGAGAACTAAAGCTCTGCTTGAAGAAATGCTTATGTTCTTTCCCTGTTTACCCTCTGGGAAATCCCATTGTAAAGAGGAATCGAACTCCCATTGTACTCAGTCATGACATTTAGGGAGAAATATAAAGTCTATGAGTTGCAACAATCTTCAATTTTTTTTTCCTTTAGGTTAAGACGAAACTTATTAAATAGAAAGGAGAACTCTATAGGCCTTGTGGTATCACTAAAAGAAAATGGTAATTTGAACTAGAAATGTGGGTTGAAGGCCCAGTTCAACCACTTTCTAGCTACATGAACTTGGGGAAGTAAATTGAATGCCTAGAGCTGCTGTTTCCTCATCTGCAACATGGGAATATTGATTTTGTGTGTGTATATGACATTTTGGTGAGATGGCTTTCATGTAGCTGCTTTGGCTCACTCATTTTCATATGTCCTAAAATTAACACCCCATTTAAACTTTTGACCTTTTTTGAAGTTTTTAAGCAATGTTTATATAAGAATCCTTAACCCATTCCTGTCACCCTCCAAGTGTCTTAGTCTATTTTGTGTTACTATAACAGAATACCTGAGATTGGGTAATTTATAATGAACATAAATTTATTTCTCACAGTTTTGGAGGCTGGGAAATTCAAGCTCAAGGGTCTTGCATTTGGGGAGGGCCTTGTTGCAGAAGATGGAAGGGCAGAGGAAAGGAGGAGAGAGAGAAAAAGAAAGAGTCTTACCCTGTACAAGAGACAACTCGAGATGGATCAAACACTTGGAAGTTAGACCAGAGACTGTGAAATTATTAGAAGAAGCCATAGGTCCAACACTCCATCATATAGCACAGGTAGAAACTTCCTCAACAAGACCTCCAAAGCACAGGAAATTAAAACAAGAATTAATAAGTGGGATAGCATTAAACTACAAAGCTTCTGCTCATCAAAGGAAACCATCAAGAGCTTAAAGAGAAAGCCTATGGGATGGGAGAAGATCTTTGCAAGCTATCCCTCTGACAGAGGTCTAATCTAGAATATACAAAGAACTTAAAAGACTTTACACTAAAAAAAACCCGATCAAGAAGTGGTCAACTGAAATGAATAGACACTTCACAAAAGAAGAGATACAAATGGCCAATAGATACATGAAAAAATGTTCAATATCATTAGCAATCAGGGAGATGCAAATCAAAACTACTCTAAGATTTCATCTGACCCCAATTAGAATGGCAAGCATTAGGAAGTCAAAGAACAACAAATGTTGGCGAGGATGTGGGGAAACTGGGACCCTTCTACACTGTTGGTGGGATTGTGAACTAGTTCAACCATTATGGAGATCAGTGTGGAGATTCCTCAGAAAACTGGGAATGGATCCACCATATGATCCAGCTATACCACTACTGGGTATCATACCAAAGGGATTGAAACTAGAAAACAACAGTAATATATGCATACCCATGTTCATAGCAGCACAATTCACAGTGGCCAAATTATGGAACCAACCTAGATGTCCATCAACAGATGAATG
>PVJS01015380.1:0-38987 GCA_004027185.1 Glis glis
CCCGGCCCTATTTTTTATACTTTATTTTGAAACAGGGTCTCACGAAGTTGCAGAGGGCATCACTAAGTAGAGAGAGAGAGAGAGAGAGAGAGAGAGAGAGAGAGCGAGAGAGAGAGGGAGAGAGAGAGAGAGCTGAGGCTGGCCGAGAACCCAGATCCTCTGGTCTCCGCCTCCCAAAGTACTGGGATTACAAGAGTGCACCACCACCCCCCGGCTCCACAGGCCACTCTCTATACAGGCCACAATGTTAGGCAAAGAAGAGAGGTAATGGGCTAGTGATGAAGTGGCCGAGTCCTCTGAGGGACAATGAGGAAATGTCACCAGTGAGTGACCACCGACACAAGCCCATGATGGGAAAGGGTCCCATCTGGAACTCGTGCCCAGATGATGCAGAAAGAAGGAACATTGAATTAAAGGAAAATGGACTGTGCAAGGCTGAACAGATATCATAAACGGGGAAAGAAGGTCATTATACTGGAATGCAATTAAAAATCTGTAAAGGTCAAGAAGAATTCTCCTCAATGGTGGGAATATATTATCAGTGATAACAGCTTTCTATTGTGTGGAACAGTAAATCTTTCAGACGTGATTACTGTGTGCAGAGTGAATCTGAGAACCGTTGCAAACTGTCAGAAGGGATTGAATTGGAGCTACAGAATGTCACAATGCAGAAACCCTTAACTACAGCTTTTAGAATCTCTATTGAAAAATATGGAATAAATAAGACAGTAGCTGTATAAGACAGTGATCCATACATTTTGGTATCAGCATCAAATGAGAAATTGTTAAAAGAATAATTGCTGAGGCCGCACCCTTGAGACAAGCCCATGGGTATGCAGCGGGGCCTTTATAAGCTGAGGCTCTGTGGCTCATGTGCACACTTTCATGGGTCCTCTTCCTGCTTATTTGTGTATGAGTTCATGCTCGTAGAGGCTGCTTTCTTTTGAGGAATGAAGGACTAAATACTAGCAAGTGATTGAAATAATGTGGGACACTGCTAAAGGTCAGTTAGTTGTACCTACACTAGGCATCCATTCAGACACAAATATTTGTTGTCATATATATACATATATATGCATACAAATAGATTTGTCTAAGTAAACTAGGCAAACACAAAGGGAAAGCAGAGTTTTTCGGATCTCTTTCCAGGTGCATTTAATTATTTACTAAAGCTGTGAATCCGTAGTACCTTGCCCCGAACCCAGGGTGCACACCCAGAGCATCAGGGTGCAAACCCTGAGCTACAGTACTACACTGTATTGTAGCTCAGGCAGGGACTCCAAAGAAACAGGATTCCTTCTGCAACAGGAACACAAACTACATTTCATCAGTTGTTCCAATCTGAATAAATGTACTGAAATATGAGTGGGGACAAGATCAATTTTCAGTGAGAAAAAATCCTTTGCTTTGGGATATTTGGGAAATTACCTACCTACCATCCGTGTATTATATCTGTCCTTTTAAATTCTTTCATCAGTTCCGACTACTGCAGTAAAATTCTCACGCGCAATTTAATTGCAGCATTAATGAAGTTGATTGGTCTATAACATGCAGGGTCAGTTTTATCACCCCTTCAAACACCTGAATTAAGATATTTTTATCCCAACCACTAAAGGAAAGAACTACTTCAATGTCTGTTCCCTAAGGGGGGAAAATGGAGAAAGTTAGCCTAATTTAATTCTTGATAAGATCTTTAAAGCTTGAAAGTCACAAAATGTAATCGAAATCTACTTTTTAATTTAATTTCCCAAAAGTCACTGTAAAACCTCTGCATGCTATATTCACCGTGAGCATGATCTTTCCACTGCAGCAGGTCCGCAGGGGGAATTTAGCATCCTTCAGAGGTACGTTAAGTAATGCGCCTGGGTATCAGGAAGCGAAGCCTCCTGTAAATTCCCTTGACCAGCAGTCTAAAGGACACTTGCTGGCATGAGAGAAGCCAAGATTTCATTTGGTAGCTCTAAAAATAACCTATTTTAGAACTAGTGTTTATTTAGTGGTGGGTAAAAATACCGAGGATATAAAATCCCTTGTAACTCAAGGGAAATCCTCAACCCGATGAGTAGCAATGAATAGCTCTAGTGATGAAGGGCTCTCTCCTGGTTGCCCAGTTCCTCCCTGATTTCTGGAGTGAAAGGGTTCATGCAGACATGGACAGCCTGTGATACGCACCAGCTCTGAAAGAAGGAGAGGTCCCTGAATGTCTGCATCCTGGCTCCATCTTTTAGATGACACCCTTTCGCTCAAGTAGAATCTCATTCTTATTCCTTATAAATGTACTTTCCTCCTCCACCATCACAGTGGTCTGTGTTTCTCTCCAAGTGCACTTGAGATTCTCAAAACCCACACAGTCGCATCTGGGTGTGTGTTCAGGGCCCTAGCTGAGCATGGGTTGAGTTCAGTAGACTCACTACTATGACCTTTGGCTTGGGCTGAGTAGAAATCATCCCTGGAGATGGAAACTCCTTCCTGCCTCCATCTCCTGGGTTGGCACTCCTGGGACACTGGGGCAAGCAATGCTGACCAGACAGTACTTGAACGCTTCTTTCTAGATCAGAGCTTTCTAAACATTCTGAGGCAATCGATAATTCTCAGGTCATAACTTTCCTTCCCAAACCAGCAACTATTGGTCAAAGATAAGATTTGACAACCACTTTCCATAACTTGTTGTCTTTAAAGGGAGTAGGGGATGGCTTCTTGAAACAATAAAAATTGTCCAGATAGAAAAACAAGTCACCATTCAGGAAGGTAAAGAACAGATGACACATTGTTGAGAAACGTGGTTGACATCTGATTCAGACGCTTACTCTTCTTGGCTTTGTAGATATTTTGTGAAGCCTCATGTTTATATTCACTTTGTAGATCCTCTGGTAAAGAAAAACCTGAATATGTTACATATCAGACATAGAGTAAGTAATCTCAAGAAGCTCAGATAGCAATAAAAAAAAATGTAGGCAGGAAAGAGGTCAAGGCCAGATGTCCGGAAGACACAAGTCTGCAGCGAGGCGGGGAGAGGACAGCCTTTCCCAGTCCCCTGTGTGCCTTGCTTAAATGTGGTGGCCACAATTCCTTGCTGGAAACTGAATTTCCCATGCAACAGTGCTGCGAGGCAGGGCCTAATGAGAGGTTAAAGTCATTATCCTGAGAGGAGCTGATACACAGTAAATCCAGCAGGGCGAGGTTGTACATGCCTGTAATCCTAATACTTGGAACCTGAGACAGGAGGATTGCAGGTTTAAGGCCAGCCTCAGCAACTTGAGGCCCTCAGCAATTTAGTGAAACTCGGTTTCAAAATAAAAGAGAGCCGGGCGTGGTGGCCCACGCTTGTAATCCCAGTACTTGGGAGGCTGAGACAGGAGGATCCGGGTTCGCGGCCAGCCTCAGCTACTTCGTGAGGCCCTCTGCAACTTTGTGAAACCCGGTTTCAAAATAAAGGATAAAAAGTAGGGCCGGGGTGTAGCTCCGAGGTAGAATGCCCCTGGGTTCAATCCCCGGTACCGCAAAAAAAATAAAAAATAAAATAAAAAATAAAAGAGAAACATGAGCATGTGGCTTGGAGCTAGAATGGCCCTGGGTTCAATTCCCAGTACCGCAAAAAGAAAAAAGTAGGTCCAGTGCTGGGTATGGTGGCCCATGCCTGTAATCCCAGTACTTGGGCACCTGGGACAAGAGGATTGGATCACAGGTTCAAGGCCAGCCAGGGTAACTAAGCAAAATTAAAAAAAAAATAAAAGTTCTGGGGGTAGAGCTCAGTGGTAGAGCTTCCCTGGGCTCAATCCTCAGTACCACGTTACTGGTTTTTCCAGAAGGTTTTTATTTTGCTTGAATGACTTACAGATTTCACCAATTATTTTATTTCCACTGGAGTAAGAAGATACAATCTGAGCATGCTGTTACTACAATTCACTAAACAGTTTTCAATGTTGTTAAAATGCACTATGTATTTACATCTTAATTTGATACCAAACAGTATCTTAATACAGTGAGAATGGGGGTCTAAGGTGTCAAGATTCTAATCTGGTTTGACTTAAACTGTAGGCAGGGCTGGGCTTGCATTACTGCACAACATAGTTTCGATTCTCTTTTCTACTCATGTTGGATAAACCTTTGATGTAATTTTGACTGGTGTATAGCTGATATTCCTCAACTCAGTCTCCAAAAATCCCTTAAATATAATCCCCCTCAAAAATAAAAAAAAGTTTAAACGTGTGGTAAAAATATAAACAAAACCAGTGCCACAAATTAAAAAGCACACCAGAAATTAACATTATAATTTAACCTACCCCCAAGAATGTAAAGGAAATCTAATCTACTAACAACATGAGCAAAAGATTGGAAGTAAGGACTGGAATACAGGAAGGAAGGGAATGCCTCTGACTCTTGCCACCTCCTAGTCTCACCAGTCCTTAATTTCTTACAACATTCACAGCTTCTGGGAGTCCTGATCTCCACCAGCCAAAGCTAAAGCCAGACTCTGTCTCAAGCATAAACATGGCACTTTGAACTCGTGGACTTACTTCCTCACACAGAAAACATACAACTAAAAAATGTGGCATTCTGAGTACCAGTGGAGAGTCACATCTAGACATATAGCTGAATTAGAGCAGGGGGAGGGAAACCCATAACTGGGGTGCATTTACCCTTACCAGACATGTATTAATGCTTGGAAATTTCAGAAACCCAATAAAAGCTAAGCTTCCCCATGCAAGAGCAGGTTGCATGGTGAGACTGAAGGATGCCTTTAAACACGCCTGCTGCCCAGCTTTGCATATGAAAGGTAGACTCAAAACATCCAATGGGCCAAGAGCAGGACCTACAGCAAGCAATCACCCTGGGTGCTATAAACAGTGAATAGGAATATGCAGCCATATTTACTACAGGTTGAATGAAGAAAAAAGAGAACCATAATAAAAGATTAAAATAATAAAATATAACCAAAATGATTTGCAAATTGCAAGAGGAATCCAAACTTCATCTTTAAGGGTCAGAGGCAAAGCTTAGCTCTGAATAATTCTGAGAGAGATGGGATTAAAATATTAAAGGTGCCCAAGTATACAGAGTAGGATACAAGATAAGACAAGGCTCCTCCGAGAGCAGATGTAAAAGGCAGGCCCCAAACAAGGTGAGACAAATAGGTACATCAATTATGACATCACTGTAGAAAGTTCAAGGAAAGAGAAGACGCAATAGCAGACTTGGCAATTCTTATTGGAAACTGAATAAAGATGCAGATTGGACAGAGAGAAACAATTGGCAGTCAGGGAGGATCTCCAGAGTTTTCCCAGAATAAAGATGGAAGAGCAAAAAGAAAAGGATGAACACACAACACTTTTGATATTGACCATGGTGAACTTTGCCTGAGTCTGTGCTTCTGAAAAACATCAATGGTTACGGAACCTCTAATCCTTTTGAGTGAGTTCACTAGAAAGAACTGTGACTTTTCTTCATATGACGTTGACAATCTGCCTTATCTATGACAGGGGCACACATGGGTCCTTGAAACCCCCGGGCTATGTCTGAAGCGTGTGTCTCACCAAGCTGGACCAAGTCCTCCCCACCTGACCTGATCACACTTTAGTCAGTACTCTTACTGTCCAGGGCCGGGGACTCTTACCAGCCCTGAGCTTACGCAACAACAGAAAATGAACAACCTCGTAAGGTCCCCTTCTAAGCATCGCTGACCGCAGGGGAACAATCCCCTTACCCAGTTACAAATCATACCACTTGGTCTTCCAAATCTCCTGCACCTAATTCTTTCTAGCCCTCTTTACTCTTCCTTCTAAGAGAAAAGCCCTTTCTCCTTTGACCTTAGGGATACACATACCTGGTAGTTGTTCCCCTGTGTCAGTATGTCCTCTGCCCTATTGATAGTGTTCTTGGAGATGGTCCCCTTATCTAAGTTCAGATCAGCTTTTACTTGAAAAGGTTAAGGAGATAAAAGAAAACTCAACCTAAGAATTTTAGGTGCTCCTAAGGGAAGTGATAAATCAGAATAGATGTGATATAAAAGCAAAACAGAACCTTTTTTTTTAGCCAAAATAGAAGCTGACCTGATAGATCTTTTCCCTTAAACTAAATATATATACATCAAATGAGGAAAGTGAAAATTATAAAAGTACTAGAAGCAAGCATAGACATCCCTCAAAGAAAAGAGGGTCCAGTCTTGATGTGTGTTGTCTCCCATAGTACACATTCTCTCCAGTGTCTCATTTATTCTAGTGGCTTTGAATACAATTGCTCGTAGATGCATGCTCTGGCCCTAGCTACTCACACAAATGTCTGCTTCATGTCTTCACTTACCCTTTGAAAGGCACCCCTAGCTTACCAAGTGCAGAGCGCAGCTACTCATGGCCCCACTTTCTTTCTCTAGCAGGATCTCCAAATGTAGCTTGGGATGAATACTGTTCATACTTTGAGGCCGGCCCAAAATTCCAGGGCTAACGTTTATTTTTATTTGTATTCATTTTATAACTTAATTCATGAACAGAATCTGCTTTGTCCATTTTTAATACAAATGGACACACTTGTATTAAAACATCACACTACTTTGCTTACTGTCCCTCTAAGACTCCAGTCTAGGCCACCACCATATTTGCCCCAGTGACCTCCTTCCTGGGTCCTGTGTCTTCCCAGCTCTTTCCTCATTCTCTTCTCCATAGAACAGACAAGGGTCTTTGAAACTGCATAGCAGATTGCTTCACTCCTTTCTGGAAACCCTTCTGTGACTCCCCTTCTCTTGCAGAACATAATCCGGAATTTCCCTTGAAGAATGAAATCCAAAGTCCTTACCAAGATCTGCACTGACCCATGTCCTACCACCCTCTCCTCGCCTTCCCCAGCACCCAGGGTCCTTCTCTCCCTCAAGTCCCCCACCATCATTCTTGTCACATAGTCTTTGTCCTTGAAGAGCTACCATTTATTAATTCCATATGCAATAAACATTTCAGTTTGTGATTCTTGGTGAATCTTTATTGGGACATTTCACTTTTCACATTTAATAGTAAAACTGAAAAGTATATAAAGTAAGTTGGATGCTCTAATATTTCAAAATTTGTGGAGGTACTTGGTATTGAACTTGAGGCCTTATGCATGCTAAGCATACACTGTACCACTGAGCTACACCCTTATCCATAAATTTTAAGAATTTTTAATACATTGGTGACATTAATGGAATATGTCAGGTGTTTTTCTACAAACATTCTATACTGAATGAGGTGTGTGTGTGTGTGTGTGTGTGTGTGTGTATGCGTGTTTGGTACTGGGGATTGAACCCAGGGTATTCTACACCCAAGGTACACCTCCAACCCTATTTTATTTTTTATTTTTGAAACAGGGTCTCACTAAGTTGCTAAAAGCTTTGCTAATTTGTGGAGGCTGGCATTGAACCTGTGATTGTCCTGTCTCAGCCTCCCCAGTCCATGGATTATAGGCATGTACCACCCCGCCTGGCTAATGAGTTTTTTAAGAGAAGATCTATATTTGTTTAGTTATAGATCAGTAACAACATAAACAACAAACACTAATGAAAAAAATAATATTTATTTTAGTAAATGAATTGAAACAAAGCATTTTAATATCTTTACAACAAAAAGTATAAAATACGTGTTTGGGTGGGGCAAACATGACATTGGTCTTCTTGTCTTATTTCCACCTCTACGATGCATGTCTTAGACAGCTTTGTAGAAGAGAATGAGTCACAGGTAATAGTAATTTAAAAAACATAGAAATGATTATTGTTGAAATATGCAAAAAATAATTTCCTTTCATGAACTGCCTGGTGATGTTAAAAATGGCACTGTAATATGGTGCCCAGTGGCAGGATATGCAGGGGCCAAGACAGCACAGATGGCTACAAACCACGCACCAAACTCAGCTCTAACAGGTGACAGCCATCAAGCAAAGCCTCAGCAAGACAAGAAAACAAAGAAATCTCCAAGTTGCAAGCTTATAGTAAGGTCTATTGGGACAGCTTTTATATATAATTAAATCGTAACATTTAAACTTACTCTAAGGTAAAAAATAAAAACTCTTTAGCAGTTAATTATGTCCTAAGTTTAATTTAAGCAATTATGGAAGTGCATTAAGTCTTTTAAGAATACAATGAAATTACTGCATTTAATGCAAAATCAAGTCTTCTGTAATAGTCTCTATTTCTCGTATTCAAAAACAGTTTTATATTTCTTAAATTAGTCTAAGGAGATGTGTGCAGAAGAAAATAATTCAGGGAACTTGCTCTAATAGGAAGCTTTCTTTTCTTCTAAGTATTCTTTTGGGACAAACTTTATTTTTAATAAAAATTAGAAAACATGTGTTTTACAAATGGCCTGACTCTCTTTATACAAATATGGAATGGTATTTCCTATTATGTATAAAGTAATAATTTGTGTTTAAAAATAATTTCTCAAAACATAGTCTAAAGTAAGTTTTGCAATGCAGTTGCAAATTTCACAAAGATTATACTATAATTTCAAAGTAGCAAAGGAGATTTTGGACATTGGTACTGTGTCCGCAGTCACTTTAAACAATGGTATTAATGAAAGTTACTACCACAATTTCAATTATGTTGAGCAACTTTTGGGGGCTGTTGATTGGCAGTGAAAGAAAATTTTTTTAAAAAAAGTACCAGGTTCAAACTGGCTAGGATCATTTATTTGGCAGTAAGATAAGATTTTTGAAGGCCCCAAACACCAAATGATAGTGTTGTGGGGCACCAGGTCCCTGGGAAGCTTTGTGCATGACCTACACTGGCCCCTGCGTTGCAGCCATAAGGAAGAGTCACTCTGTTATCTGATACTTGGAAACTGAAAATATGTTACCTAAAGTAGGTTCTTAGCCAGGTGTGGTGGCGCTCGCCTGTAATCTCAATACTTGGGAGGTTGAGTCTGGAGGATTGCAGGTTCAAAGACAGACTCATCAATGGAGTAAGGCTCTCAGCAACCTAGCAAGACCATGTTGTTAAACAAAACAAAACAAAACATAGCTGTGTGTGTAGCTTGGAGGCAGAGTGCTCCTGGGTTCAATCTTCACCCCCCCACACACTGTATTGGTCAGATCAACAGAATTCACAGAATGAGTATATGAAAAAGTGATTTATTAGATCAGCTCACAATATAGTC
This sequence comes from Glis glis, assembly GCA_004027185.1. Taxonomy (NCBI): domain Eukaryota; kingdom Metazoa; phylum Chordata; class Mammalia; order Rodentia; family Gliridae; genus Glis; species Glis glis. The sequence continues at coordinate 9,117 of PVJS01015380.1, forward strand.
CTGAGTTTCGACTGCACGTGAAGAATCAGAGGAATCAGTAGCTGGTTGGGAGGTCTAAGAGCTGGAGCCCTAGGATTGAAGCAACCACCAATTCAGTCCAGTCCAAGATGGGAAGATAAGGAAGCTCTTCGGAGAAACGATGGTGAAGTTTCAGTTTGAAGGCTGGAGGCCGACGATCTCAGATGAGAGCAGAAGATCGAGAAGCTCTTCAAGGAAACGGCAAGGTTGGATGCCAATGATCTCAGATGAGAGCAGATGTGTTTTCTTCAGGAAGAGTCGCGGCTCTCTCTACGCGGCTTTCCCCTTCTTTTATCTAAGTCCTGCACCTATCAGAACCCTGCTACCCACATTTAGGGCAGGACTTCTTACAACCAAAGTCACATGATCTTAGGTGGGTCAAGTTGACAAACCAGACCAACTATCATACCCACACACAATAGGTTCCTGATGTATCCTTCTCTGGCTTTAGTATCAGGGTGACACTGGCGTCATAGAATGAATTTCGAAGTATTCTATTTCATGGAATAATTTGAGGAACATTGGATTAGCTCCTCTTTGAAGGTCTTGTGGAATTCAACTGGGAATCTATCCGGACCTGGGCTTTTCTTTGGTGGAAGTTTGTTGCTGTTGTTGTTGTTTTTTTTTTCTTTTCTTTCTTTCTTTTTTTATTACTGCTTCAATATTTTTGCTGGTAGTTGATCTGCTTAGTTTTTTTTTTAATTATTCTCTTGGTTCAATTTAGTTAGATCATTTGTGTCTAGAAATTTGTCAATTTCTTTTAGATTTTCTAAGTTAATGAAAGTTTTTAAAATATTCCTTAATGATCTTCTGGATTTCTGAGCAGTGTATGGTGGTATTTTATTTTTTCATCCTTAATTTTATTACTATTTTTTTACAGGTCCAACTCTTTGTTTTATTGATCCTTTGTATTATTTTTTATTCCCCATTTCATGAGTTTTGGCTCTGATCTTCCCTTCTACTAGGTTTGGAGTTTGTTTCTGTTTTTCTAGGGCTTTCAGATACAACATTCGATCATTTATATGGGAACTCTCTCTCTCTCTCTCTTTTTTAATGTGGGCAGTCACTACTATAAACTTTCCTCTTAAAACCATCTTCATGTATCTCAGAGATTTTGGTATATTATATTTCTATTTTCATTTGCTTATAGAATTAAAAAAAATTTCCCTTAATTCTTCTATGGTCCAGTCTTTGTTCTAAAGTATATCGTTCAATGTCTATGTATTTATGTCATTCCTATGTTTTTTCCTGCTGTTGATTTTTAATTTCATTCTATTAAGATCTGAGAAGTACATGGGATAACATCCATTTTATTTGTATTTGTTAATACTTTTTTGTGGCCTAGAATATGTTCTATTTTGGAGAAGATTCTATGAACAACTAAGAAGAATATTAATTTGGTTGTTGCTAGATAATATTCTACAGATGTCATATATAGATATAGAAATTAGGTCCAGTTGATTTATAGTATTTTTTAGGTCTGAAGAGTCTTTACTAATTATTGTCTGGATGACCTATGTATTTAGGTGAGGGAGACATTTTGAATTCTCCCAGTATCACAGTATTGGGGTCATCTGATTGTTAATATGGAGTAATGTTTGTTCATGTAAGCAGGGGCACTGACATTTGGGAAATAATACTTTATATCCTTACATCTTATTAGATTGTTTCTTTTGCCACCATGAAGTGACCCTCTTTTTCTCATGATAATTTTTTGGCTTGAAGCCTGCTTTATCAGACATGAGAGTAGGCACTCCAGTTTGCTTTCAACAAATTTTAAATTTCTTTGAATTCTTCCAGTCAACACCTGTCATTGGACCAAACTAAATAATTTCCAAGCCATGACCTTTAACAAAAGTGAACAGTACCAAGATGTTTTTACCCCAACTCTCTGCTACCCATCATCATTTTATCAGGACAGTTCCCCTCAGCATGAATACCACTAATGGAAGGCGATTACTGATGGCTCTTTAAGGACCTTGGCTCCATATGGCAGGTTTCTGAGGAAACATCAGAAAAATAGGATTCAATCTCTTGAGAAGGGAAAGAGAGCAAAGATAAGGCTGCTCACTGCAACTACCAGTGCTGGCCTGGCCCGTGTTCTCCATCTAGTGCACATCCAAGCACGTTCTCTCCTGCTTCTCAGTCAGTACTACCATAGCTGGAGGCACAGCCTTCAACGCAGTGTGCCATCTGTCACTCATCTCTCCCTCCTATGAGCCGGTCAGAGGCAGCAGGGAAAGAACGGATGCTCATTACTGTATCACCAGACAATGTGACTTGGGAACACAGATTGATTTTGCTAATATTAAAATAACACAACCAAACAAACCTTCCATCTGGCCTGGTTCAGTGATCCAAAAATAATCAATATGTAAGCTAAACTTCCTACGGCATTTGTATTTCTTCTTCCAGGAGGAGGAGATCATCGCAATACTATGCAGGGAAATTCTGACACTAGCTGACAGCAATCTCTTTATCATTCCCAGCTTGACTTTTTTTCTCATAATCTTACAGCAAAAAAAAAAATTTTTTTAAAAATCTGTAAAATAGCTACCTAGCAATTTCCTTTCAATAAAAGTAGTTTAATTATGAATATAATGTGTATTCAATTTAGAAAAATGGAAGCAAGGAGGGTAAAGGAGAAAACACCCCACTGGCTAGGGCTGCCACCTGGGAATAAACATGGCACCTCTGATAGCGCTTCTGTGCGAAGGATGAGACCTGATCCCTGGCTTCTCAACCACTTATCTAGCATTTTTAAACTAAGTCCATTTAGTTAAGCCCTCTTTTGGTCAATGACTTTTTTTTCTTTATTTCTTTTCTTTTCTTTCTTTTTTTTTTTGGTTCTGGAGATTGAACCCATGGGCATTCTACCTCTGAGCTATATCCCAGCCCTATTTTTATTTTTAATTTGGAAACAGGGTCTTGCTAAGTTGCTGAGATCCTTGCTAAGTTGCTGAGGCTATCTTCGAACCTGCGATCCTCCTCTCTCAGCTTCCCACCATGTACTGCCATTACAAGTGTGTGCCACCACACCTGACTCAAAGTCTTTTTTTGAAAAAGAAAAAAATATATATGTTTCATTTATTTTATCCCCCAGGAAGTGAATTCAATAATATATGAAAAACTTTGTCACCCTGACACTTTTTAAAATTATCCCAAGGACCATATCTAAAGAATTTTAATGCAAACTCATTCAATCGGTTCATGCTTTGCTGCATCACATCTTCAAACATGTAACATTGATAATTAAATAAAAAAGAGGAAACCAAAAATGCCAAGCTGGTTTGATGTGTCAGAGAATGCTTCTGTGTGCCATCAACTGGAGAGCAAAGCTGTGGAGAGGCGGAGCTGCAGACTGCTCAGGTATGCGCCCACATTAGCAGCCCTGCACCTGACTTCAGAGCCTGGGCTGAGGCTGCAGGGACTCAAGGAAAGCAGGAGCAAGTGACCTCCACAGGAGCCAAGTCTCTGCTCACATGAGAGGGCAGGGAGTGAAGGAGCTACTGCTGCTCCAGGACTTGGGCAACATTGGGCTCATGTAAGCAGGACAAAAAGTCTATGTTGAACCAGCCTGCCTGAACCATCCTGTTATTCCTGGCAGAAATAAAACTCCTCTAAAAGAGACCCCACACTAGAGTGATTTCCCTCAATTATCCAAATTCTGTACACTCGATAAAGAGCCTTCATGCCAACTCCACTGTTATAGTTAGATATAAAGTGTCCCCTAAATTGCTCATTTATTAATGTCTGGATCTGGTGTAATTGAGTCATGAGGGTTGTAATCCCAGTAGCGGATAAATCCATTGTAATGGACTTATCTGGGTAGATCCCTGGGGATGCAGTCTTGGGGATTATATATGGTTTCTCCTCCCCCTTCTCTCTCTTTTTCTTGCTTCCAGCCTCCATGATGTGAGGAGCACAGCCCATGTGCTCTCGCTCTCTCTCTCTCTCTCTCTCTCTCTCTCACTGCCTCCCACCGCCAAGCCCCGAGATCCATGGCCCCGGGCCTTACATGGACTGAATCTGAAACTGCAAGAAAATAAGTCTTCCTTCCTTTAAATTATGTGTTCAGGTCTTTAGATTATGGCTGTGAGAATGCGGGCAGATACACCCATTCAGAGTCTACACTGGCAGGTGAGTAATTTTGCCTTCTTCCTTGTCCTGCAGGTTCCGAGAGAGGAAGAGCATTCTGTAGCCAAGTGTGTCAGCACAGTTTCCTTCTTGTATATCACATATCTTTCGGAAAGACTAGGCTAATTACATGGAAGACAACAGTTCATTTAAAAAAATTAGAAAATATAAATGACTGACCAGTATATCATACAGTGTATATCTAACAGAACATGTCTGCATTAGCCAATCATGCTTTGAAAGCTAATGAATTTATCTAAAGTAGGAGATATTTGTGACTATCTACTGTCTTAATGTGAAACATTTTATGGTCATGAATTTTCAATTTGACCTGAACGATATGTATGTCTCCCCTGCTGGGATGATCCTGGAAACTTTGTCAGTGGTCTCCATCATGGTCATTACTGATAAATAATTAACCTTGACCTTCATTAGGGCTCCTCCTCTGCTGGCGATACTTAGAACTATTTCTGCAAGCCATTTCCTGGCTGAAGTGACAACTCCATGGCTAATACTGCCACCTCAGAGGGGAAGACATTAAGAGTGACTTTCAGAGGCTTTATTTTTCTCCAAGTGAATCCATTATGGAGAAAATTTAATTCAAACCGACTCTAGAATTAGTAGGCAGAGTACATACGTGATGGAGTTTTACTAAGCTACTAATTATCTGTTGTACATTTGAAATTTAAACAATTTCACTTTCCATAATTACTTTTTTCTCTCATTTTTTTCAATAACTAAATTCACTTGTTAAAATGACATTACAACGAAATCTTCTTTGTTATAAAAAGCAATTCCAAAGACTTAGACTTAAATAAACAATAATTATAACAATTTAATGCTAATACTGTCAGGGTTTTTATTTTTGTGCTTATTCTTCCATAGAAAATTCCTTATTTATATTATGAAAGAATACATTAATTTTCAAAGTGAATATTAAGTTACTTTAGTTGTGGACAGCCATATTTTTGAAGGATTATTATTTATTTATGTCACATTGGCACTAAATACTGAAGAATAGGCTTTAGAAACTTATACTAAAGTGTTCTCCATCTCCATTGACTGTGTTAATATGCATGCATGCTTTTAATTTACTGAAAATTGAGAAAGAATTATGGCTTTAACACATCTTGATGGATTATAGTGTTCATGTTTTAGATGGAAAATTATTTCTTATCCTGCTTCTGTGTATTATCTAATTGTTCCTACCCTTTGCCATTTATATACACATTTCAGAGTTCGGAGGACTAAATGCACATTACTATGCAGCCATTGAAATGTCAAGAAGGAGAATAGAATTATTTAAAGCTATTGTGCATGTCTGAACTGATCAGTTTAATTTCTAGGGATCCATTCCATCAGTCACTAAACCCAGAAACATTTCTGTGACCCAAATTACTCCATTTTTTAACTAAACCTTGATCTTAATGTTGCATTAACAGGATGGTTTTCTTTTTTACTCAATAATTAAGTCCCTAAAGAAAAAAATCCTCATCATATTGATAATTGACATTTCTAATGCCCTTACAGTGTCTCATAAGCTCTAAATGCATAGATACAACATTTCCACTGTTTAACTCAAAGTATTGTAGTAGACTAACTTTAAGTATTGTTGTGTGTGTTTTACAAATGAGGGACCGAACATAAATAAAAGTAACATTGCTTCAGGCCATGCAGCTAGTGAATGTCTAGAGCTGTGAGCAGCACCTGATGGTCTGACCTCTGTACTGACCTGTGGCCCCAACACCTGGCTTGGGTCACAGCAGGTGTCTCTCCAGGGGACTGAAATCTGGAACCTGAAACAAGTTGTGTGTGTGTGTGTCCTGTCCTACTCACTGAAGTAGCAGGTGTACAAGTATACGATACCCCAAACACTGGCAGCCAAATGTATCCAAGAACTCAGAATACTTCATCCAGGTGAACATTATGTGCATCTCTCATAGGAACTGTGGAAGGGGCTCTAATCAGACATTGGTACTTCAATAGAGAAATATAGGGATTTTTATGCCAAGTGAGGGAAACATAATTGCTGCATTTCACTTGATATCAGATTTCACCTTCATATTGTCATTTTCTTTACATTTCAGAAAGGTTGGCAAGACACTGAGCGATTGCTGGAGGTAGGGTTTTGAGGGAGGGGTGCAGGGCAGGGTATAGTTCTTGGGGCTGTTCATGATTAGCACCCAACATCTGGGCTAACCCAGCTTACAGGGCATGGTTGCCCCACTTTTGCCAGATCTGAAGATTTGCCTAGAGGATTAAAACAAAATAATAAAGCAATACTTCCTAAATACCCAACTAGCATTTTTTAATTAGCATTCCCTCTACATTGTTTTAAAAGTAAAATTGTGTACATGAATAAGATAACAGTGGTAAAAGTCAAACTTTTTGCCCTGTGTGCTGCATGATGACTTCTCTTGTTTTTCATAACTAATTGTGACATGTTCTTTGAAACATTTCTTCTACAACTTGAATGATGTCCTCATAAGATTGTCAATGTTGTTCTGGAATGTTCTGGTATGTTCTAGAATGTTCTGCTACACTCTATAATGTTCTGGTATTTTGTAGCATGTTCTACCATATTCTAGAATGTTCTTCAGCAATCAGGACCATAGAAAGCTGGTGTAAAAGCTGCATATTGGTATCTTTTAGTGTAAAGTGCACTCTGGCTGAGCATGGTAACTTTTTAAAAATACTTTAATAAGTGCATTATAATCTCATATCATAATGTAGTTCATAGTGATAGTGACATATATGCACACAGCACTTGGAGAGCTTTCTCTCAGCTCACTTCCCACTCTCCCCTTCCCCATACATGATACTGAGATCGGCATTGGTATTCGCACATATGTACAAAATGTCAATTAATGGTATGCTTCTTTCATTAATTCCCTCCCTGCCCCACCCACCCTTCCCTAGACCACTTCCCTTATACCACTGGGATTTCTCCTCCATTATTTAAAGTCCCTCTTGCATCCCAATTACTCCCTAGTTTCTGCATATGAGAGAAATCATATGACCCTTCACTTTCTGTGACTGGCTAATATCACTTAACATAATGTTCTACTATCTATTTTCCTGCAAATGACATAATGTTCTTATTTATTGCTGAGTAGAATTCCATATTGTGTATATTCCATTATTTTGTAATCCATTCATCCATTGATGGACACCTCGGTTGGTTCCATAATTTGGCTATTGTGAATTGTTCTGCTATACTCATGGATATGCATGTATCGCTATAATATTCTGGTTTCAGTCCCTTTGGAAAGATACCCAGAGATGTTATATCTTGATCATATGGTGGATCCATTTTCAGTTTTCTGAAGAATCTTCTCTACACTGATCTCCATAGCGGCTGCACTAATTTGCAGTCCCACCAATAGTGTATAAGAATTCCTATTTCCCCACATCCCTGCCAGCATTTATTGTTGTTTGACTTTTTGATGATTGCCATTCTAATTGGGGTTAGATGGAATATCAGTTTAGTTTTGATTTGCACCTCTCTGATTGCTAATGATATTGAACATGTTTTCATTTATTTATTGGCCATTTATATTTTTTCTTTTGTGAAGTGTCTTTTTGTTTCAATTGCCCATTTCTTGATTGGGTTATTTTTATTAGTGCTAAGTCTTTTAAGTACTTTATATATTCTAGATATTAGTCATCCATCAGAGGAATAGCTGGCAAAGGTCTTCTTTCATTCTTAGACTCTCTTTAGACTCTTGATTTCTTTTGCTGAACAGAAATTTTTAGTTTAATACCATCCCATCTATTAATTCTTATTTTAATTTTCTGAGCTTTGGGGGTATTACTGAGGAAGTTTCTACCTCTGCCTATATTTTGGAGTGTTTGTCTTATACCTTCTTCTAGTAATTTCAAAGTCTCCAGTCTAATTTCCAGGTCTTTGACCCGTCTTGAATTGACTCTTGTGCAGGGTGAGAGGTTGGGGTTTAATTCCATTTTTCTACAACCAGATAACCAGTTTTCCTAACATCATTTGTTGAAAAGACCGTTTTTTCCCCACCATGTATTTTTGGCACCTTTGTTGAAAATCAATTGGTTATAACTGTATGGATTTATTTCTGTATATTCTGTCTCATTGGTTTATGTGTTTGTTTTTGTGGCAATACCATATACTGTTTTTATTATCATAGATTTGTATTATAATTTGAAGCCAAGTATTATGATGCCTCCTGCATAGTTCTTATTACTGAGAATTGCTTTGGCAATTCTGGGTCTTTGTTTTTCCATATGAAATTTAGAACTTATTTTTCTAGCTCTGTGAAGAATGATGTTGGTGTTTTGATAGGGATTGAATTGAATATGTAGTCCACTTTTGGTAGAATGACATTTTGATAATATTTATTCCGCTTATCCAATCCAAGAGCATGGGAGATTTTTCAATTTTCTACGATCTTCTTCAATTTCTTTCTTTAGTGTTTTATAATTTTCATTGTAGAGGTCTTTAACCTCCTGGTTATATTTATTCCTAGGTATTTTATTGTATTTGAGGTTATTGTGAATGGAGTGTTTTTGGGGGGATTTTTTCAGTGGATTCATGGTTGGTATATGAAAAAGCCACTGATATTTTTAGATTGATTTTGTATCCCACTCCTTTGCTGAATTTGTTAATCAACTCTAGAAATCTTTTGATTGAACTTTGTGGGTCTTATAAATATAATATCATGCCATGTGCAAATAGAGATAATTTCAGTTCTTCTTTTCCTATTTGTATTCCTTTGATTTCCTTCTCTTGCCTTATGGCTGTGGTAGTCTCAAGTATTATATTGAAAAGGAGTGGCGATAGTGGACATCCTTGTCTTGATCCTGATTTTAAAGGGAATTCTAGCAGTTTTTCCCCATTCAATATGGTATTGGCTTTAAACCAACCAATAGCAAGCAAAGAGCAATAAAACAGCACTAAAAAGCCTTCCATCAAAGAAAAGTCTAGGTCCAGATGGATTCCCAGACAAATTCTACAAAACCTTTTAGAAGAACTAAATCCAATATTTAACAACTTATTCTGTAAAATTGAAAGAGATGGAATTTTTCTAAACTCCTTCTATGAGGTCAGTATCACCTTAACACTAAAACTGAATAAAGATACCTCAAGGAAAGGAAATTACAGGCCAATACCCTTTATGAGCATGCATGCAAAAATTCTAAACAAAATACTAGTGATACACATTCAAGTGCTGTGTGCATGCATATCATTATACCTATGAATTATCTTTTGGTGTGAAACTATAATGCATCAATAAATGTACAGAAAAATTAAAATAGAATATAAAATGTAAAAAAAAAGAAAATTGTACCCATGACCAAGTTGGTTTCATTCCAGGGATTCATGGCTGGTTCAACATACTCAAATCAGTACATGTAATTCATCACATAAATAGAACTAAAGACAACAGTCACATGGTCATCTCAATAGATGCTGAAAAAGAATTTGACAAAATCCAACACTCATTCATGTTAAAAAAAAAAAACTGCAGAAAATCAAAATGGAAGAAACTCACTTCAACATCATAAAGGCAATATACAAGGTTCAGAGTTTCTGACATTAAATCCCTAATGAGAGTCTGTAACTAGTAAACATTATCAGTACCACAAGGTTGTTGTGATACATTGTAATTATTCCACAGTAAAATGAAATAGAAAAAGGGCTTCTCAGACTCAAGCTTCAGCTATTGGCTTTTTAATTAACTCATTTCTTATTTTAATCAATCAGGCTTCCTTTTTTCTCATATTATATTGACATTGCAAAAGGTGAATTTGCACATTCCTTTCATTTATTAAATATTTGATTCTCTATTTTCCAAAATATTTCACCCAAGTTCATTTGCAAAATATAAATTAATATTATTCCCTCATAGAACTTACTAAACAAATATGTTATCTAATATTCAGATCAGGGTGATTCTCATTAATACTGAATGCTCTGTCTTTAAAATGTCTATAAAACAGAAATACACAACAACAAAAAAACCTCCACACCATAGGAGCCAAGGACTGGGCACAGACACATCAAGGTACACATTCAGTTATGAACCTACTAACCTGCAAAATTACCCACTAACTACACTAAGATGTCATCAATTCAGCAGTTGTCAAATTCTAAAATCCAAGTCCTTTGAATCTCTTAGTTTTACCTTTATCCTGATTTAAGACATCACGAGTAGTGCATTGAAGAAAATAAATGGGGGAAGAGCAGTTGAGGAACCACAGAATGTGACCCTCATGTCTTCCCATATGCCTGGGTTGGACTTTGCAAGGTCTGAAAGTGAGTTGCTAAGATCACAGGCAGCATACTGCTGCTCTCTCCTCTCTCCCTCTCTCTGTCTCTCTCTCAATTAAGATTATGATGCTGTTTTCCTACAGACAACAGTCACCATCCACATGTTACCACATACATCAAGATGCATTCTTTAATGGGACAAAGATGAATACGTTGGTCAGCTGCCATTATCAATACCGACCCCAGGAAATTTAACAGGTCCCCTATCTCTGGCTCACATAGGTATTTAACCTAACATCTCATTGTATATCAGCACTGTCTAAATAACTTAATCAACCACAGTTCCAATGTGTGATCGAGGGCTAAGCACTCATGGATTCAACATTATCATTCCTCCACTCTGTATCATTTCTATACCAGACTCCATGTAGATAAGAACATGAAATCTCATCAGCTTGAGAGACTTATTTCCTTTCATATTTCTCTGTCATGATCATTTACTAACAAACATACCCATGGCTTGGTATGACAACAGAAGAGATGACTAATGAAATCTAAATAGTCAAAAAGGGAAAATTTCCACGAACTGGGTAAACACAAGAATTACAAATGTGATGAATAGAAAAAAAGTTACTACAGAAATTGATATCGCCAAGCATGTCATTTCAGCCACATTTCAATCCTCATAACAATGGCTCAGAATCAGCAACGCTGCACAGCTCGTCAGCAGCATCTGCTCCTCTTCACAGCTGTTACCCCAGAAAAAAAATGCCACTCTCCCCCCGCTCGGCTCTGAGCACACGGTGGCTGTAAGGAACACCTATCCTGGTGAGGGATACAGCCGAACATTTTGGAGAAAATTCAAATGGAGGTCCATTTGAAAGCCAGAGCTAGGTAGTTACCAAGGAAACTCGTACCAAACTGGTTTCCCATTGGGCTAGGCAAGTTTATTTTATAACAGAATCAACTTGCCGCTCATATTCACTTATCTCCTCTCAACTGCTTATAAAAGAAAATGATATTATAAAAGGACATCATCAGATATGCACTTAAAAGACTAATTCATTTAGTTTTTTCTTCATTCATTCACCCCACCCTATAGCCACATTCCCACGCCTCTGTTTCCATGGTGACTCGGCGAAAACAGAAGGATGGGGAGATTCTGAGAAGAAATTAACTATTTAAAACTCCTGCAAGGTGTTAAGAGACCAGTGAGGAAGAGAACTGACCTAATGAGTTCAAAGTCAGAATTCCTTGAAAACACATCTTGCAAGTGAGATGTGAATAGCCATCTTATGATGAGAAAGGGGGGGGGTGGAACCGGATCGCTTGTTAAGTGACACAGCTTAAGGCTGGAGATGAACCAGCCAGGGAGAGTGGAAAGGGTCGGAGAGGAGGGAGAGATCACGCCTCACCTCTTGGGTTTACGCAGGGGTGGGGATTTATCCCATGAACAATCAGAAGCCCAGATGGTCTCTGACCAGGGAATTGGACACTAACTTCCAGGAATACTTGATATCTCCATGTCTTTTTTTTATCTTTTTGGCACTGGGATCGAACCCAGGGTGTTGTGCTTATAAAGCGAGCGCTTTGCCACTGAGCTACATCCCAGCTATCTCCATGTCTTCTATCGACATCCCGCCAACGCCCGGCTCTGGATTCCGCCTCTCCCTCTCCACCGCGGGATATTTTGTGCTGTCTGGAGCTCCAGGCTGGAGGTGGGGACACCTGTGGTCATGCTTAGCTCCCTGTGCGCTTTCTTCTTATCCACTCTTCGGGCACCTTGTCCCACAGACTCGGTGGCTCGAGGTTCTGAACAGGATGTCTTGTGAAGCTGCCCTCACTGAGGCGGCATCGATTCCCAGCAGCCTGTTGTAAAGTCTTTCTGCTTCCAGTTCCCCCAACCCTCACAGTCCTCACACCTACCTTCTGTCTCAAGACACTGCCAGCATTAATTTGAAAATTCAAATTTGTTTTTAATCAGTTTCATTTTTTAAATTAAAGAATACCCAAACCTCCATTAGCGTTCATAGCACAGGATTCCGAGTTCTCTATAGTCTCAGGCTAATGTCCCGCTCCAGCCCCGCTTCTCAAAGCCCCACTCTCAGGAGATGTTGTTGTACTTCCTTTAACTGTCTCTTTCCGGCCTTTATTAATGCTCTCCCCCTGGAGAGAGCTTACTTATGCAGGATGCATTTTTAATTAACTCTGGTTGTACATGCAGTAAGGAAAGCTGCCTTGCCTGGGGGTTTGCTGTGTACACTCTTGAAAGCGTGCTAGTTCACAACAGTGCTCAGTGTGGTTTCTCGTAGGAGCATTATTTCACAAATAAGGAAACTGAGGGTCAGCCCATCCTATGCCTCGAGCGGTGGCAGAATACAGAACACAGATAGCAAAATACAAAGCCACCTCCTCATCCACGTCACCGTGGGAACGTAGGACATCACACTTTGTCTTACATGGCTTACAAAAGTTCTCTCACTAGATTCTCATCAGCCTCCATGTTTTTGTTTGTTACTGTTCTTTGTTGCCTTCTACGCAGACTATAACAGATTATCAATAGAAACACACAGAACTCTGTGAAGTGGCGCAGACTATGGCCAGAAGTACAGCCTGACGCTCAAATCCGGCCCACCCAGTTGCTAGCAGGCTACTCTGGAAAATAAGCTCCTTCTTCTCCCATTATCCCATTTGTGTAATAGGAATGCTAATATCAGGTAGTATTACCTCCCCATAAGGTATTATGAGGATTTAATAACAGGTGTGTGTGTGTGTGTGTGTGTGTGTGTGTGCGCGCGCACATGAATTTTAAAATAGTCCCTAGTCTAACTCAAATTAGAGGCTTATGCAAGTGTAATTGCTAGGACTCCTTGTTATTAGTTTCCAAACTTACTTCTAGTTGGGCATTCTCCCAATTATATAAGCTCTTGTGTCTGAATGCTTTTCCAATAATAAACAAAATGTTACATAAGGAGGAAGTAAGAAATTGTGGTTATTGGTACCTTGTCATGCCTAAGGCTGCAAGTTCCCAGAATGAGGGCTTTTGATAAGTTTCAGGCTGGGCTTGTCAAGGCACTGGGCAGCTGTGTCAGTAACAGCTGAGCTGCACCCATGGGAGCGAGCAGATTCCTCAGCCTCTGAATCCTCCTGACTCTTTCCCCTGTCTTGGCAGATCCATCTACCCATTCCCTCCCCCTTTGTGGACCATAAACTTTTCACCTGTGTGCCAAAACCCTTCCTTCTTCAAACTTAGGCCAACTTACTATGCTAACTACACCATCCACCCCACTCTCATTTTGTCTAGCATTTCTGACATTCCTGAAGTTCCCACATTCCCTCTATCTAGATGAGTAGTGTCATATATTTGGACACTTTTTGTCATGTTCATACTCTACTATATGACATTTATATATTTTCAGAAAGATCTATGGGCATCACTGAGCTATAATGTATCCACGGCTGAGAGCAGGAGGGTCGGAGTAGACCCCTGATCCAAGATGAGACAACTGATCGGTTCCTTGGAAGATATATTTGTTCTTCTGAAAATTTGACATAAGGGTCACAGAAAGGTGAGGAGTGATAGTGCAATGGATTATAAAAAGAGTGGTAAGCCATCACCCATACAGAGCATTGCAGATCTGCTGTGGTACCCCACTCCCAGAAAGCCTGGCTTTCAACTTTCTGTTTGCATCTAATGCCTAACTATGGCTAACTAGGTTGGTGCATCTCCTCTATCATCCCCATTCTTACCTCACTTCCCTTTCTTCCAAAACACAGTTCCATTTATGAGCACTACAAAGACCCTGTATCAGTTAGCTGTTGCTGTGTAACAAGCCAACCAAAACTCTGTGGATTGATACAATAATCATTATGCATTTGATATTCTTCAAGTTGGTGCAGGAGTCTGGACTTGAATGGGACCTTTCATGTGCTTATGCCCTGTGGGGAGTTGGAGCCATGTCTCTCCTGACTGTGGCTACTTCTTATGCCACATCCTTGGGGGAAGGGGTTTCAGCTGGAACAGGTGGGCTGCCACAAGTCTTATTAACATGGCTTATCATGATCTTTGCGGCTTGTCTGAACCTGGTCTTTTTGTGTAGGCAGGAATTCCAAGAGAGAAAGCAGGCAGTCTCCATGAAACCAGGCATGTAACCTACACATCATCACTTCTGCTGTGTTCTACCAAGCAAAGCAAGTCGCACAGAAGCCTAGTCTAAAAGGGAAAAACAAAACTTCCATCTCATTGTGGGAAAAAGTACAGAACTACATTGCAATGATGTGTATGGAGTCACGGGGACTCAGAGAGGAGTGAGGGATTACAAACAGTTTTGCAATCAACTACAAACACACTCAATCTAGATTCCTTGGCCACATCTCCAGTGACATGCTGGGCAAAAGTGAACTCACAGTACAAAAATTTGGGCCATTTTGTGCTGGATTTTTAACATTACCCCAAAATAATTTCATGTTTCCCTGTCAAGCCTCTCTTCCAAGCCCCTCATGGTCAATTTCAAATTCTCTCCATACTTGAAGCTACCTGTACAACCACCTCCACCCTTGGGAAACCAAGACCTAAACTGGACATGCCATCTCCTGGTCCACGGATGTGATGCAGGTCTCACTGATCTTTGTTACAGTACAGTAATACTGGAGGACCTGGGAGGGGAAACGCTTGTTGAATTTTATAAGGAAATAATATAATTGTGCAATCGGAAAAGGAGCATTATTTGTGGTGCCAATGACTTGCAACTCATAAAATTAATGCATCTTTTAAATAAAGAGTAAAATTAACACATCTACTATAGAAAAATGTGGAAAAGTCCAGAGCCTAAACGTCTTGGCTGTAAACTCTCCTCTCATGATGATAAGTTGTGAACTGTGGGCGAGACATTATCTTTGCTGGCCTCTGTTTATTAATTTGTAAACTAAGCAGGTTGAACAAAATGATTGGTAGGGTTACTTACAGAAACTAATATAGTCAACCAGGGAATTTGTTCTGGAGATATAAAAAAAACCCATAAGTTTAATGTTCTCGAGAGATAAAACAAAACAGACCATTTGATGTTTAATGGATAAATATTTAAAAACACTCTTCTTAGCGATATTTTACTCATGTATTTTTAAAACTTCATTTCTTTCTTTTGCTATAAACACACTTAAAAGAAGACAAAATTGTTCTATAATAGATAACCATCTGTTCCTTCTTTTATACTTTGCTACAGTACCATATTTCCATAGTTATGGTATAATCACTCCCCAGTAAACAATGATAAAATCACCATTTGGGAGTGTTGTAATGTGAAGAACTGAGAAGTGTACAGATACAATGAATGTTTTCAAACATGTAGAACATAATGAATTAGTCCTTACTATCATTAGCTTTCAGGATGGCCAGCTTACAGTTTCTTTGTAAATTTTCTTTATAAAAAGTTTCTCAGCAATGCTGTGGGAGAATGAAGTGTTTATACAAGTCAACCAGTAGATCTCTAAGTGAGCCTCAAGTGGGTTTCCAATTCCTCCTGGCAGAAATTGCGCAGCCTTCCCTGTTATCTGTATGATGAGATTTCAATGTTCCAGCACTCTGACACCTCATCTCCAGCCGGGCTCAAGTTCCATTCCACTGTTGAAAGCATGTCCTAGAGAGGCTTGCCGCTGGGAAGGCTTGCCAGTGCTTTATTCCATGTAGTCTGTTGACTTAAGAAATATTTCTAGGTGTCAGGGGATTCATCTTTATTGTCAGAAAAAAATGATTACATTCTAGGCCCTTTCATTTAACAAGTTAACTGCTGATATATATGTACATACATATATATATATATACATACATGTATATATACACATATATACATGCATGTATATAAACATATATACACGCATACATGTACATACATAAACATATACACACATACATGTATATATACATACATACACATATATACATACATATATACATACATGTATATATATACATATATATATACATACATATATATATATATGGTGAGAGGTAAGCATTTAAGATAATGAAGTCAGAGTGAATTCCAGTGTCTTTCTGCATTTGCATCCACATATCTCCAAGGTCACTTTTAGTTGTGCTGGAGGCACCTCCGTGGCCTTGGGGCCAGCAGCCTCCTTCTAGCCAGTCTTCTTCTTGGCTTTTGTGCAGCCAGCTAGCTCCTCCTTCGGGATCTCCTTGATTTTGATGTGGAGATTCCACTGGGGAAAACAGTACTGCCATTCTTGTTATCATTAGACAGGCAGTCGATGAGAATTCAGAAGATGAATAGCACAGAAGCCACCGTTTTCATGGGTAAGGCTGCCCATTAGTTCATTAGTTGTTGCAAGCACAACCCCAAGGAGAAAAAGAGGCCCCCTCCCTAACTCTATGATGAAAAGTGGAGGTTTTGCTATTTCTAGTACCTTCCCCTAACTTGTGCACCTGGTAATGGGCTGGGGGGAGGGGTGTGCAAAGAGACCCTGGATCTACTCAAGCCATCCTTGGTGGAGTGGGTAGGTGGCAACATGAGAAGCACCAGCCAAGTTACCTCTCTGAGTTTGTGTGTCTCCCATGAGAAATCAAGCGTATGGATTTAATCATATTTATGCTTCCTGGTGACCCTGACTTGTGTATTCATAGATGCAGAAATGTAAAACCACCCCTAGGAGCCCTGCGTAAGACAGCCTGAGTTACAGTATTTGCTTCTGTATCTGCTACCACTGATTTAGCTGAATAACCGCTTGATTACTAACCACCTTATATGTAAAGTACCATATGTTTAAAACTATGCCTTATATTTAAAGTACCCCAGAGTGACTTCTAATTTAAGATGACGATAGGATAACAGTTTTGGATTTATTTGTTTTTAACTTTTCATTAAATAGGCCACCAAAGACCAAAGCTGGTGGCAAATATATCACTTCTAGGTTCTGTTTCTAAAGTAATTTGGGTGGGATTTGCAGTCAATGCATTGCATGATACTATGTTTAGTACCACTCTACTTCAAATGAGGGCTATCATAGAAAATCCATATATAGAAAGAAAGGAAGAAAACACACACACACACACACACACACACACACACACACACGATCAATTTCAAACTGGACTACTGCACTGAACAGTTCAGATTCCTGGTGAAAAGCAGGAAGCAACCCAATACCCCTCACTCCACTCCTGCTCTGGGAAGACTCATTTGAGAGGAATATCTTTTCCAACTTCGTGGGCAAAATTTGGGGAAGATTCTACCTATTCTCAGTTTTCTTTCAAATGCAAAAAGTCCTCCAATGCCAACAGGTTACAAAACTGTCTCAGTTCAGTGATAGGTATGTCCTTTCTCATGTCTTAGTGAAATCAAGGTTTTTCCGGTCCCCTTCTGGTGAATACAGGAGTGACCCCTCTTCTAGCCTTTTCTATCCCATGATGATTCAGAACAGTCCAAAGGACAATTAGGAATAGGGAAGGGAAGGGGGGGGAGGTGTGGAAAATGGGCACATTCCTTTTTGACCAACACCATAGTGAGTTCTAGTGTCTTCTGGACTAGCTGGTGTCGAAGCTGGCTTTTTCTGACACAGTATGTATTTATGAGTTCCTTAGAGAATCGTTCCTCTTCCTCATGATATTGGAATCAAACAAAACCACTTGTCTTTCTGCTGATCTCTTGTGACATCTTCCTGAGCTACTAGACCCTCCATTGAGACCCTTCAGCCCTCTGCTTGGTTCTCATGAATAGCATCTAAAGAGAGACCTCTCTCCTCTGTCATCTATCATCCACTTCATAGACTATGGAAAAAAGTCCTGCCTACCCAGACGTGACCAGTTCTGGCCTGGAGAGTAATGTGGGTCTCCATGGCAGGAGTATTTACACCATGGAAATTAGCCAATGCCTCAGATCAGGGCTTTTTACTCTCATCATCAGCTATGAAATGTTTACCAACATGCAAATGGACATAGTGGAGCTTTAATATTAGACAAAATAGAAGTTAAGGAGACAAGTAACAGACAAGCATGTACCATAAAATGACACACAGAGTAACCCAACAAGAGGAAATGAAAGTCATGAACATGTATACTAGCACGTAATATGTAGAACAAGAATTCATAGAAATATAAGAAAAAAACTAACAATTCCACAACAGAAATAGGAAATTTAATAAATTTCTTTTAGAAATGGATCAATCAACCAGGTAAATTATTAGTAAGAAGATAGATTCTTTGAAAAAGACAATGAAAGGGCTTAATTTTGTGAAAATTTGTATAAACATGCATATATTCTGCTCTCATAATTTAAAAAATAGTACATTTTAATGAACAACATTGAAAATTGTGATAAGAGGCATACATTAATAGTGAACATAATTAAATTAACTGTATCTACCTTTCCAGCTATAAAAACCAAAACAATGTGATGGTGATTATTATCTTTTGTGCCTCCATTTTCTGAGGACATGAATGAATTATTCCATGGAACATCTTATGTTTGTGGACAGACACTCATATTTTGGAGTGGGAGCATAACGCTTCAAGGCCCATTTTCTCATGAAAATATAAATAATTCCATGCAAAACTAATTGAATTTTTTAAAGCAAAGTAGAAACACATCCAAGTGTTCTAGAAACTAATGCTCAGTGTGACAGGAGCTGAACGCTGAAATTCCATAAGGCCTATTTATACAATCACATTTAATTTCAAGGGCCAAAGATGCTGAAATAATCGGAGAGACATATAGCAAAAATTCTATCAAAAAAATGTAAAACTAATAATCATGGATAGAGCAAGAAATTGATTGATGGGGTACTGCTGTCAGAAACCACTGTGCATAATAGAATTAGGGACACAGCCAAAAATATAAGCTTGCAATTTATGTTGTAAACAAACTGTGAGCCCAGAAAAGCTTTTGGTGTTTACCAGCCCCGAGATTAAAAAAAACCCTGAAGTTTGTAGAAATGGAGATAATATTCTTAAACAATAACATATCCTGGAAGTAATATACTGTCATAAACAATAGATAAAATGGGAGAATTGTCCAATGAGAGGCTTCAGTTCATGTAACTAGGTAGGGAGAGTGCTCAGGACAAATGCGTGTGAACACCTGGGGGAGGGATGTACTCAAGCCAGGCTGTGGCCACACAGAGACACAGCAGGGCACGGGACAGGTTTTTTCCTCTAAATTTTTTAAATGTACAGATGGAGATTAAGTTGATATTGTTTTATTTTGAAGTTTATTGATTTACCAATGGAAAACTATTATAATAATAACAATATTATTATTATTATATATTAACAAATACATAATTATTAACAAAATAATAATAATAACTATTATTATTATTATTATTATTATTATTTGGTATTAGGGATTGAACTCAGGGGCATTCTACCTCCGAGCTATACACCCAGCCCTGTTTTATTTTTATTTTTAGGGGCATTCTGCCTCCGAGCTACACCCCCAGCCCTATTTTATTTTTATTTTTGCAACAGGGTCTCACTAGGTTGATGAGAGTCTCACTACTTACTGAGGCTGTCCTCGAACCTGCAATCCTCCTGTCTCAGCCTCCCAAGTACTGGGATTACAAGTGTGCGCCACCATGCCCTGCTTTCATTGTTATTATTTTTTACTTAAAATTCCAAGAGGAAAACATATGTACAATGTGAAGGATTGTTATTAGAAGATGACATATTAAAATAAAAATTTGTACCAAGAGTCATTTATATTATTTCATCTGAGTACTTTGTCTTAGTGTTTAGATTTCTTAGGGAAATCATTAAATATTTTTGTTCTTTTTGCCAAATTACACATCTTAATTTGGATTCTCTTAGTGTGGATTATGAAAAAAATTAAAAATAATCTTCTTTTAGATATACAAGCATATTCGTGACATGTTTACCTAAGCAATATGGAACTAATATCCTATTACTGAGTAATCATAAATATTTCAATACTTCTTATTAAAGTACTTATTTTCTAACAAGCATTTTCACAATTGTTTGAATGTGTTTTGCAATTTATTATTTCATAATTTAATTATTAATTTAATAAGGTTATTTGTTAGCTCTTATTTATAGCAAGTGATATTGGTTTTTCATTAGTGCTAATGATATAAAACTTTCACTTTATGTATATCATGTAACTAAAAATGGAGTCAACCTAAAGCAAAATAATATTACATGGATTATATGTTGTAGACTTCTATTGCAAAATTATGTAGTTGGTAAGTAAATAAATGAAGTTTGGGAAACATTTACTATATAACAACTTTTAAATATTCTAGTGTTTATAACATATAAGAAATTATTCAAGAAAAAGAAGAAAGGAAACCTGTGTGTGTGTGTGTGTGTGTGTGTGCATGTGTGTTACTAGGGATTGAACCCAGAGGCTATTGAAACTCTGAGCTACACTCCCAACCTTATTTTATTTTTTATTTTAAAACATCTCACTAAATTGTTGAGGGATTCATTAAATTGCTGAGGCTGGCCTTGAACCAGCAATCCTCCTGTCTCTGCCTCCCAACTACTGAGATTGCAGGCATGTGCCACTATGTCCAGCTAAGGAAACCTTTTTTAATAAACAAAAATTGTTAATATTCTAATCTTTGTTGGGTAATGTAGTTTGCATTATGTATAAGCTTTTTCACTTAATTCCTATGAAAGTCTGTTATTTGTTTTTTTACCTGCAGTTGTAAGGTGAGAAAATAAAGCCCTAAATGGCTAGTAACTTAATAAAAGCTACATTAGTAATAAGTAATATCAAACATGTCTGAGTTCCAGTCTGTCTCCTGTCTTTGTGCTGCTTCAGGGGCATTTTTGAATCAGCATTGGACATAAACAATATTGTCCCTTCTCCCAAGGCATCTACAGAAGAGATGGATTTAATAAAAAATAATGTTTCAAAAATGTAGTGTGATTCCTGCACAGCATCATAAAAAGGTGACTTCTGCCCTGTGGATTTAAAGAAAAGTCCTTAAAGGGAAAATGCAATTGCTTTGTGACCCAAAGGATGGGAGGATTCATCAGGTGAAAGAAAATGACAGCAAGGTCAAACAGAAAGACAGAGAGGCAGATGGAAGAAAGGGATGGCGATACTGAGCTCCAGTAGATTAGGCCAGTAGAGGTCTCCATTCTTGAACAGTCAATGCAGCCCACAGTCACTGCTGTGCACAGTGAACTATAATCCAGCTGGAGGTGCAAGCAGACTATAACCTAATCCAAGGATGCACTTTTGAAGTTAAGCACTTGAGCCTCAGGCCATCATGGCTGCCCTGAGATCATGCCGGATGCTGAATTACGACCAAGTAAGGCAAATGCCAAACTGCACCAATCACATCATTGCTGTATGCCATTTTTTGTCTTTCTGTTTATAATGTAGCATGTTCATTGTTAGAGGAGCATTCTGCAGCACCTTTGGTCTGGAATGGTGCCCCGGTCTAGAACCTTTTTTTCTGGTCAAGTAAACTTTGTTAAATTGAGCTGATACCAGGTTTTCTTTTAACCATTTTGGTGTAGTCAGCAGGGTCTGAAGCACAGCTTCCAGCAGCCCCAGGAGCCTCTAGTCGCCATGCCTGGTACCTTCAGGGCCCCATACCACAATCTCTCGCAGCAACCAGGGGTTCAGGTGTATCTCTCCCTTGGATCCCGAGCTCCACTTGGCTTGAGTTCAGAGCTCCTCGAATTTATTCCAGTAACCAGTTTTGTTCTTCTCTTTTTCTTCTTTTTCTTTCTACTGTATCAAATTGAATTCAGCTAAGAGGCCTCAGGATGATTGGCTCATACAGAAATTGAACTGGGTTCAGAGTTGAATTGTATTCAGCAATTAAGTGGAATGGATCCACTTACAGACCTTGGGTAGGGATAGATAGATGATAGATAGATAGATAGATAGATAGATAGATAGATAGATTTAGATAGAGATATAGATGCCTGTTCTCTTGCCCATCTGATTTGTCCTGGAGAATTGTAGCTTTGCTTTAGGAACTGAATTCAGCATTCTAACTTCTTTGTCTTCAAAATCAGCAAATACCTCAAATGAAAATGACAGGGACTTGAAGAATACTCTGTAATTTGTTAACGGTAGCATGTTATAGTGGGGGTGTAGCGTCAACTCTCTTCACTGCTCCCTAGGGCTTTTGGATACATCATTATTCTGAATTACTGTGCAATGGCTGTGCTATCAGAAAACATTGTCATTTAAGGACTAGAAATGTTCAGGATGTTATTCAGCTAATACCCATATAGTGAACATTTTTCAGGGCACAGGCCATTTTAAATATATTTAAAAAGTACCTAATAGATCCCGTACCATCATTTATGACATTTTGCGTAAAAATAAGACGAGATTTAAAACTAAGAAATTTCTTAGCAATGTATAACTATCTTAATGTCTAGAAAGGTAAAAGGGTAAGATGTTCACTGTGTTAGGCCACTGAGATTTAGGGATTAGCTTGTTGCTATTAGGAAGCATAGTTGCTCTGTCTAAACACTGAGTAAAATGCATTGCTAAAGTAGCAGAGCCGGCTGCCCAGGGCCCAGGTCTGAGGACCCCCCAAGCTGGGGACCCTGCCAGCTCAGCCTCTCTGGGGGAGCTCTGAGCCACCACCTCCTGTAACTACCCCTGCTGAGCCTGAGGTGTTGGAAGCACTTTGCTGACAGTGACCCGGCAGCACTTCCTTTGTAACAAAAATGTGCCCCACTGAGATGAGAGGAAGTGTAATAAGTCATCAGAGGTGCCGTCAAAATAGGACCAGCAGATAGAAGTCGCGTCTTGAGTGAACCTTACACCTTGGAAATGTCACGAGGGAGATTTCTAGTAGCTGGGATGCTGTAAAAACAGATTAAATCCTAGCACACGAGGAGTTATCATTACACGTCTTGTAAAAAAAGATCAAGATGAACATCCTGCAGCCTCTGTAACTCCTGCCTCTCAGATCTCTCGAGGTTCAGCAGGGAGTATTAAACAGGAGGGAAGTGTTCAGAGCGCGGGTTGCTGTGGAGGGGACGCTCCGTCTCCACTCTGTCTCCCGGGCATCACCTTCCATCTGTGTCTTCCACTGAAAGGAAACTGCTTCCAGGCAGCGCTTCTCTGCACACGGTGCAAAGCCTCCTGTTTCAGGTAGCTTCTTGTGCATAGGGAAATCTTAGCAGAATGCTCAGAATTGTTTCCACCTTCATCCTAAACTTTCATTGGTTCTGTCAAATCTTCAATTTGATGAGCAAACACAGGTAGGTATCTGTAGAGTCATGCCAATTAAATGTCTAAAGTGTAGCCACGGACATCAGGAGATGAAACATGACCACCCTACAGGCAAAAGCCAACACAACACCTGTTTTGCTTCAAAAGCTAGCAGTAGGTTTTGTAAACAGATAAAATATATATAGAGAGAGAGAGAGAAAAAAAAAACTACTTGTGACATGTGAAAATTATAGGGAATTCAACTTTCAGTGTTCATAAACAAAGTCTTACTGGAAGGAAGTTACACTCACCCAGTATCTACGGCTGCTTCCCCACTGCAGTCTCAAAGCTGAATCTCAAATTTGAGTGTGAAGGTGAGTAGAGTTGGCTCATAAAGTAGAAAGTTTTCACTATTTGGCCTCTTATGGAAACACATGCTGAACCTGGATCAACATGATTTTATCTGCAAATACTTTAATTCTGTAATTGTTTTCATTCTGTAAAATACAAGATAGTGTAAACTTCCTACATTTCAGCCTCTTGCTTAATTTAAAAACAGAAATTATAAGATATTGAGAGAAATAAGGTCGAATTAGTATCTACCATTTGAAAATAATAACAGATGATAGAAAAATGAAAAAGTGACAAAACCTCGTGGTGTATGATTTGAAACAAGGCAGATAAGGCAAGAACTAGACTGTACATTAGCAAAATAGCCTGCTTCCAGATTTCACCTATGTCCACATTTCTGGAGTAATATTAAAAAAATCAGTGAAAATATAAAGATTCTTATTAGTATTAAAAAACATTGCAAAACAGATGATGGAATAGTTAAATAGTGTGAAGAGAACAATAATTCATTGCAAAGTAAACCAGAACCTCTGTTGAGGCAGTATGGCCATCGGGGTCCATTTTTTGCCAAGTCCATGCCAAACTGGAGAAATACCATCCACAGAGGTAGAATTTACCTCTTGCTGTGTATCTCACCCTGGTGAAACAGACCGCTAAATAGGATCAAGGCAGAAAGAAGCCATGGCGGAGGTGGACTCCTGTGGATGTGGATGGGAGCGCACTCTCTTGCTGGCCAGGGTGGAGGGAGCTCCATCTATTGTCAGCCAGGGCAGAGGTGGCCATGTGTGGGTTTGGAGAGAGCACACGGTCCTGCTGGCCAGGGCAGAGGTGGCCACCTGTGGATGTGGATGGAAGCGTACTCTTGCTGACTAGAGTGGAGGTGGACTCATGTGGGTGTGAAGGGAGCTCACGCTCTTGCTGGCCAGGGCAGAGGAGGACTCCTGTAGGTGTGGAGGGGAGCTTGCTCTCTTGGTGGCCAGGGTGAAGGTGGGCCCGTGTGGGTGTGGATGGAGTTCACTCTCTTGCTGGCCAGGGTGGAGGTGGCTACGTGTGAGTGTGGAGGAAGCTCACTGTCTTTCTGGTCAGGTCAGAGTTGGCCATGTGTGGGTTGGAGGGAACTCAGTCTCGTGCCTCAGCTCCTCATTAAGCTCCCAGCTCCAGAGGAGCCAAGAACTTCATCCATCAAGAGATTCATGAAACTATAGTTTAATAAGTCAGCTTCCTTGTCTGCAAATATTTGTGCTATAGTTTGTCCCTTTTAAACGTTTTTTTCTGAATCTGTATGTTTAACAGTCTCGGTAAATTTTGTACTCAGTCAATTAAAAAAATTAAAGTCTCAAAGAATCTTTCAAACATTTCTCATAAGATTTTTTTTCCATGGTGTCACGTTGAAAAAAGCCTTTCTCACCACAGGTTTGTATAAATGTATAGCAATTGCTTTCATGATTTTATTTATATATCGTATTTTTATTTAATTTTTAAAATTAGTATGGAATATTCCAAAGATATAATTTCAAGCAGTTCCAAAATATTAACCAATTAGCTGGATGTCTAATAAAGTAAAGCACTCAATTTCTAATGTCTCCATCCACACATCATTTAGCTCTCTACCCATATGCCTTATCTGTCTTATTCTACTGGACAGCACTTGTACACAGAAAAAGTCTTATGTCTTAAAATACTAGCTTATTTTTATAATTAGTCAACTTATTGAGCCTTATATTAATTTTTTAGATTTTTCAGGTGTTTTTCATAACTCAAAAAAGTCATATACAGATAATATTTGTCTTTTTCTTCTGAGTTATATTTAATTTTCCATTGACTGAAAATTAGAGTAAAGCCAAGTGTGGTGGCGCACGCTTGTAATCCCAGTACTTGGGAGGCTGAGACAGGAGGATCCGGGTTCGCAGCCAGCCTCAGCTACTTAGTGAGGCCCTCCGCAACTTAGTGAGACCCTTTTTCAAAATAAAGAATAAAAAATAGGACTGGGGGTGTAGCTCAGAGGTAAAATGCCCCTGGGTTCAATCCCCAGTACCACACACAAAAAATATGAAAATTAGAGTAATTATTAGAAGTTCTTTAACAACACTTACAATGTTGCTGATTAACACTTCTTTTTTATTTATTTACTTATTATGTTCCTATTTTTCTGCTTAAATTAGATAGTGGTAGTTGACTTAAGTATCCTTTACTATCCTAAAAAGTCCTTCTATTTAGTTTCCTAAAGCTTTATTTATCATTGAACTTAAAATCAAAATTGAATGTTGAATTTAATATCTGTTTTTGCATGTGCTCTATCATTTGTTAAAAAATATAGCCAGGCATGGTGGCGCACACTTGTAATCCCAGTACTTTGGGAGGCGGAGACCGGAGGATCCGGGTTCGCGGCCAGCCTCAGCTCTCTCTCTCTCTCTCTACCTAGTGAGGCCCTCCACAACTTCGTGAGACCCGGTTTCAAAATAAAGTATAAAAAATAGGGCCAGGGGTGTAGCGTGGAGGTAGAACGCCCCTGGGTTCAACCCCTGGTACCGCAAAAAGAAAAAAAATATGTGACTTAAATGACCTCATTGTCAATTGTGCCTGTAAACATCTATATCCTTTGTGCCTGATTTAATGCTTCAGAATGAATTCTTCTTTTACATGATTTGCTTGTTATGTCTTTTAAATATTTTGAGCCTCTGTTTACTATCTCTCCAGTTGATTGTGTATAGAGCTAAAAATGTTGTGCTTTAATGCAATACAATAATCGTTGTCATTTAACAAGAATTTCTAGAACATATTAGTGGATCTAAGTGCACTCTCATAGCTAAATAATATCCTTACTTTGGCATCTTGTTTCTTCTTTTTATGCTTTTAGCTATATTCTAGCTTTTGCTACTTCAGTATGCTTCTTTTATTTGCATATTTCCATATGTATGCTTGTGTTTTTAACAGCATTCTCCATAGAAGCTG
This sequence comes from Glis glis, assembly GCA_004027185.1. NCBI lineage: Eukaryota > Metazoa > Chordata > Mammalia > Rodentia > Gliridae > Glis > Glis glis. The sequence continues at coordinate 35,979 of PVJS01015380.1, forward strand.
AAAATCGGGAATAATCTGAATACCACCAACAGCAGAATTGAATAGATTACAGTATATCACTGTGATGTTATACCGCAAGAAATCAAACTGGAAAATAAATCAATTGATATGGGCCACATGAGTTAACAAAAATCGCTTTTAAATTTCAATACATTCCATGGTTATTGGTTGATAGGCATTATTGTTTTCATTTGCCTTTAATCTTCTGAAATTAATCATGCTTTCATGATTTTCTAAAGTTGACAAATAGTGTCCTACTATGCAGGATATTTATCTAGTACTTACTGCTGTGCAGTGTTGCTTTGTGATCAAGGTGTTTCATGGGTTTAAGTTTCGTAAACAAGACAGACCTCTCCTGTGCCTTCTAATAAGAGCTTCATAGCCTTGAATATATATACAACTGTTCCCTTCACTTAATCCACACAGATGACCGCTGGTGGGTCTATGTTAAGCACCCTTTACCAATGAGGGCCCTGTGGATGGGCAGGTTAAATGACTGACAAGCCCGTAGAACCAGTAAAGATGACGCTAGTAGCTGGGGATGTACCTTAACTGGTAAATGATTTTGTCGATCTGTAATGACTGGTCTTATTGCCATTCCAAAGGATTTCCGGGTTTCCTGTCACCCCAAAGCTAGTGTTTTCTACATGAGGGGTCTTTCACAGATAAACCGGTTTGCTTCAATATTATGGAGTCATACCAATTCCTACATCATACTAAGCCAATTGTTAACAAACTTCCCACACAATGAAGGAAGTGATTTTTTATAGTTTTAAGACTTAATAAGATGCTTTACTTTATCAATTCTCCCAATATCTCTACAAGAATATTAAAAGATTACAATATGGTAACAAATATTTGAATCTATTAAGCCAAAAAGTAATTTTTAAGCCCATACCCAAAAAAGTGGCAAAAAAAAAGTGAGAGTCTATGAAGAAACAGTGGGTAAAAAGCTGAGCCGTACTAGGTGTGGTGGCTCACACTTGTAATCCCAGTACTTGGGAGGCTGAGACTGGAGGATTGCAGGTTCCCAGCCAGCCTCAGCAACCTAGTGAGGCTCTCCACAGCTTAGTGAGACACTGTTTCAAAATAAAAAATAAAATAGGGCTGGGGTGTAGCTAAGTGGCAGAACACCCCTGGGTTCAATGCCCAGTACCACAAAAAATAAAAATAACAAAGCTGAGCCATACCTTCATAGAGCTGAAAGTCTAATAGGTAAAAGACATCCTGAGAAACTAAACAATAAGACCTCAACAGCAGACCTCAACAACATACTTGCACCTTTTGTTGCCCACCCCTGAGAATTTTCAGCTGCTCTGTGGGCATCCTGCCTTACCATCCAGCACATGGTCCTTAAGACCCTGATTCATCCAGAGTTGCCAAAGTAGCTGGCTTCTAGCTATGCATGAGTTAACTGAATAGTGGCAGAGCACAAGATAGGGTTGAGAAATAAAGAACTGCCCAGCAAAATGACAATATTAAAGTTGTTGAGGCAAAAACTTCTAGTTTCTCCATAGCATTCCTTAGTGTGCGTGTGGTACCAGAAACGAGCCGACGGAGATTGCCAAGTTGATGTAATTGAAGGGATCCTGAAAATTCCAATAAAAATATTTAGCCCTCTTGTGACTCATTTAATTTGATTCGGAGAAGTAACTTGTGATTAATTTTAAGACAGCTAAAAAGCAATTCTGTGACTAATATTTTGTTACTATTTATAGCATCACCATTTATAGCTTATTATGAATTTTTCCACATCTTTGAAAATTAGAAGTCAGAACACATTATTAAGACCAGGCTGTATTTTAGCTATATTTTTGTAGTTAGAAAACTGCAGTTTGAAAACTGTCGTTTGTATTTCAAAATATTTTGAAAGAAATGTTCATTTGAGAGTAGGGTTTTTAATGTAAGTAGTAACAAAACTCACCTCTTGTTAAGGGTTTCACTACCTTCTTTGCTGTTTCCACCAGTCCACCCAGACTGCTCCTAAGTTCTTACACCATAGCTCCATTTGTCCAATTGATAATAGTGCTGAATGTTATCCCTTGGCACATTCAGATCAATAAAAATTAAATTCATAAAACTTTTATGTGTGTTAAATGTGCAATCTCTCCTAGGCATAGAATCTTTCATTTGAAATGAGGCGTTCTTTGCATTTGACCAACACTCAAGAAAATCTATACACATATAGATTTTTATATGCAATAAGTCATGCGTTTCTATCTAAAAAGTGTATGAGATTAAAAAGACGATTTTCCAATATAGTAATAACCAAAATAAAACAATTTGCCTAATGCTTCATTCTTATTGACTTTTTATGGAATCCTCGGAGCACTTTGAATACAATCAATTATGGGAACAAATAGAAGGACTGTTTAATAACATGTCCGATGCTAAAGAAGTTATACATAAATATATTGTTTCAAAGAAAAGTTCAATATTCTTCTGTTTGGGATGCATGAAACTATCTAATAGATGAAAATACTATGAAACAACACATTAATATCACATCTATTTTCTGCATCTTTTGCATAGCTGCAGCCTTGCCTCATCTACAGCAGAGAGTGAAGTTTTAAGTTTTCCCTCCGGGGTCACACATGCTTGAGGTGAACTATGGTTTGCATCTGGAAGACCCCCAGAGCTCAGGTGTTTGCTGGGCAATATAGCAACTTTCAAGGGTGAAATCACTGGATCAGGAGGGCTCTGACCTCATCTTTGGAGTAATCCATTGGAGAGATTATAATTTGAATGGGTTTACTGGGAGTTGGGAAAACAAGAGGCCAGGAGTGGAATGGCTGGAGGAAGCAGGTACCTGGAAACATGGCCTTGGGGACTTTATCTGTCCCTGGCCCCTTCCTGTCTTCTCTCTCTTCTCTCTCCCTCCCTCTCTCCCTGTCTCCCTTTATCTCTCTCCCTTTCTCTCTCTCCCTCCCTCTCTCCCTTTCTCTCTCTCTCTCTCTCTTTCTCTCTCCCTTTCTCTCTCTCCCTCCCTCTCTCCCTTTCTCTCTCTCT